>JAMJFZ010001133.1:11772500-12020000 GCA_026225945.1 Cricetomys ansorgei
CCTGCACATCTTCACTTGGCTGCTCAGGAGCTGTAATCTGCACAACACTTTGATAAGTGTATGCAAAGTGTTGAGTTTTTGGATTTGTTGTTGTTGCTGTTTTCAGTTAAGTGAATTATTCTAGCAAAGGATGGAACCTGGGTGGAAATGGCGGAATTGAAAAAAAGGAAGCATCCTAGGACTGAGCCTCTAGCGTGTGGGCTCTATGATGACTCAAGGTATGACAAGCGCATTCTAGAACATCCAGTTGGTAACTGCAGATCCACATCTCATCTCTGCTGGAAATACAAAGTTATCTTTGCCCATTTCCTTGTGTGTAAAGTAAGGGGAGTTTGTTGGGAGATAAAAAATTTCAGGAACATTAATGGGCCTGAATACCTTTGACTCAGAAACATTAATGGGCCTGGATACTCTGGTTTCAGGGCATGAATGGAACTGGATACTCAGGAATCAGGATGTTGACAGGCATGAACGCTCTGGATTCAGGAACATTAAGAATCCTCCATATCCTGGACTCAGGAAATTAATGGAGTTGAATACTCTGGATTCAGGAATATCCTTACTGTGATTCTACCTACTCCTTGGCTAGTCAAAAGTCATTTTTATTGCTTTAGAAATGTGAAAATGAATTATATATAACAAGTTTTGCCTTTAAAAGAAGATTAATATTTTCAGATCTGAAGCGTGTGAAATAGCTTAGATCTCTGGAGAAAATGTTCTTCTGAATTATCAGGAAAAAAACCAGTTAAAAATACTGAGGAAGAAACATAATATGTCTACCAAATCTTTAATTAAGTTAGATTATCATTTGTTTCTTTTAAGCTTACAAATTGTAGAAGTAGCTTTTCAGCCTCTAAAATGTTTCTTGTTTTATATAATGATCTTTAATAATAATTTTTAGAGAATTATTTGTTATTTTGAAATTTAAATGAAAAGATTTACAACTCACACAGTCAAAATAGATATAGCTAGTATTCTCCTACCCCAACACATATTTCTTAATCCCATACTAATATTCATCCATTTTTTTCTGGAATGTTTCTTCCCAAACTAAGTAACAATTTAAAAATAATTCCTTAAGGTATCAGAAGTAATAATTTGTGCACAATGAGGCTGGGCAGAGGAAAGCCTAACAAATTTCATTATCTGCAAGAGCTTTGTTGCAGCATTGAATTCTCTGTGGTGTCATCAGTGAGGGTCTTGGTAAGAAAACAAAAGCAGAGACCTTAAAGGAACAACTGGAGAATCTGCCAGGGGCAGAAGGTGCATGGGAAGGTCTCGTCCCAAAGAGAAGACGTGTGGGAGGCAGAGTAATGTTCCTGAGTCATGCTGGCACTCTGAAATGTTGTGTAGAAGAATCAAGTGCAGGGGGCAATTAGTAGTGAACAGACCTTGGAATTTGGAAGTTCTCTAGAATAAAGTGGGTAGGATCAGGTGAGTGGATCTAGGAGGAGCACACTCAAGGCATCCCTGAAGAAACAATTCAGTGGCTCCTCTGGGCCTGAGATTGCCAGCTGGCCCTGGCTCACTGCCTGCCTACAGGTCTTGGATTTTTTTATTTGCCTAGCCAATGCCCTCACCCCCTTAGGAGAGCTGTACAAGTCAATTCAGCAGCAAATCTCTGGGATATAAGACCTGCTTCTCTGAGGAGCTCTGGTGATGCAAGGGTTTAGGCAATTATTTGGTGACAAGATTGACCATCTTTCATTAAGACTAACCTTGTCTTCTGAACCAGAATAATGAAAATCCAGTGTTGAACCCTATGTAACAAATGACCCTAATATTGCCTGGGTGTCTACAGAAATATGAGCTGTCTGCTTTTTCTGCATGGTAAGCATCCAGACCTCCAGACGGTTATGTTTCCCCTGCTAAGCAGCTACATGACATACTTAATAAACAATTGTAAGTCAAATATGGCTTATTCTCAAGATGTTTGTGCAGGGGCTGGAGAGTACTTAACTACTCTTACAGAGGACCCAGATTCAAGTCCCCCGGCACCTACCTGGTGGCTCACAACCATCTACGGCTACAGTTCCAGGAGATCCAAGGTCTTCTTCTGGCCTCTTCAGACTCTTGCATTCATCTGGAGCACATACATACACTCAGGTTCACACACATACGAGTAAAAATAAGTATATTTTTAAAGTTCATGCAGATTAAAAATATCTTCAAGAGAATAAAATAGCCTAAGAGAAGGATTGCTGTTCCTTGCTTGGTGTGACAAGTTGATAGTTGAGGATAGACAGGCGTATCCACACTTGACTGTGCCACATGCACTGTGGGTGAGTACTGGAACCAGAACCCCAGATTAGATGGGGAGGTATGTGGTGCTTTCTGTCCATTCAGAGTGGAATGACACTGAACCTTTTTTTCTCTCTTGATGGTGCAATTCCAACAATAACTATGGCTGTTTGTGAGCTGTTGCAGGTCTGTGGAACACAGCGTTAAGATTGATCAAGGAAAAAGATTGCTTTCTGGAGGTAAATCCTCTAATCCACATGGCTAGCTGTTTCCCAATTTGAGGTAAATTGACTTACTGATTAGGATTTAGCATCTATCAGTCACTCTGACATCCGTGGATGCTGAGGAGAAAAAGCTCCTTCTCTGAAAGAAATGCTTTTTACGCTCTCCTCATTCTTCCCTGGTCTAAGGCTGGGCTAAGAGGGCACAGACACGGGTGGTCTCCAGGAGAGGATGCTGATGACCTTCACATGCAGACAGACAATAGACCGGCTCCAAAACTGTGCTATAAATAGCATTTGACGTGAGTGACAGTCTGCAATCTGAGACTTGGGGATAGTTAGTTTTGCAGGCTGGCAGGACTCATAGACACTGCCTACCAGACACACGATGAAACATGGAAAGCCAGCGGGTTGGATTCCAACAGTTTTTATGTTAACATGTTAAGTTAAGATGTTGTAGAGTAGAAAAATGAGGCTTTAGTGAGGGAGAGACGCTCAGTCCTAAAACTCCTAAAGCCCTCTTTCATTGCTTATTTTTAAAAGATCTCTTTGGGTTTGATGCTGTGAAAATAGTGTTCCTGTGTAAAGATTACTGCTTTAAAATCTTTAAATACGTGTTCATCTGAGTTCATCAAATTAACCATATACAGCTTAAGTTCACTTGTGCAAAATTCCAAATGCAATGCGAGAGGATGGAAATGTGAGAGAAATGCAAAACTGTTTATTTCTTTGTTTTTAAAGAATGTTAGGCGTGATTTGGTACTGAGAGATCTCCAAGAGAAAATTATAGAAGTTTTTCTGTCAAGAAAGAGAAATTTAGCTAGGCATGGTAGTGAAGGCACATGTCTGTACATATAACACGTGGGAAACTGAGGCTGGAGGAATGTGAATTCAGGCTACTGGATTAGTTAGTATCTCAAAAGGAAAGATAAGATGGGCGTGGGGGGCAGGAGGGAGGGAGGGAGGGCAGAAAGGAGGTAGGAAGGGAAGGAGGGAGGAGGAGAAAGGAACAGAGGAAAAGGAAGAGGAAGGGATGGATGGGGATGGACAGAGAAGGGAGGGGAGGGGAGGCAATGGAGAGGGGAGAAGAGGGGAGGAGAGAAGAAGAGAGGGGAGGAGATGTGAGAATCCAAAGGCCACGAAGCTAGTGAGTCTCTATAGCAATGATCACAGGACCACTAACAGGAACAAAAGAGTTATAGCTGCCAGCCCCAGGTAACCATGCTGCCTCCCTCATTCACCAGGACAACACCTAGCTGGGGGTGTAAAATCCACAGAAATCCACCCAAGATGAAGTAACTTCATGGTACTTTCCCACTTTACTAAGATAAACCTACATTCTCTCCACCACTCAGATAGTTGTTCTATTTGCCCCATTGTTCTTAAAGAATCTAGCATAGTGGTTTGGAGGGCAAGAGTCTCTCACTCCCCAATCTTTGATAAGAAAGGGAAAAACAACAAAAAAGATGAAAAAGATTCAAGAGAGCCATGAGCAACCAGATAGCTTTTAAATTCTGCTAGTCTGTTAACATGTTGGGACCTAAGTAAGCTAGGGTTTTCCAACAGACAGAGTCAATACGATGTGATATCTCTCTCTCCCCTCCCCTCACTTTTTTCTCCCCCCTCTCTCGCTGTCTCGCTCTCTCTCACATACACACATACACATCTTCCTTCCTCCTTTCCTTCCTTCTTTCTTTCTTTCTCTCTCTCTCTTCCTATCTTTGATTGTTTACCTATCTATGTATATATATTGCCTGTCTATCAGTCTATCACCAACCTGTGAGTTATCTATCTATCTATCTATCTATCTATCTATCTATCATCTATCTATCTATCCATCCATCATCTATCACTCTGGGTAGCTAGCTATCATTTGTCTATATTTTATCTACCTATTATATATCAAGAGACTTGCTATTAAAAAGAGCCATGTGATTGTGGAGATTGGCAAGCGATCAAGCTGTAGGGTAGGGAAAGCTGGAAATTTCATCACCAATCGATTATAATCATACATTTCAAGACTGTGCGCAGACAGACTCTCTTCCTCCTTGAAGGGCCTTGATTCTTTTCACATAGCACCTCTGACTGTTTGTGTGAGTATTCCCAGTTGTTGCAAAGTAGGCAACTACACAATAGGACAATTTAAATGCCAGTCAACAGTAAATAATGCCTTATGAAAATATCTAGAATTGTATTGGGCCAAACAACGGGGCACTGTGCCCTAGCAATATTGGTATGTAAATGAATTTTCACAATGGCAAAAAAAGTGTTTAGAAAAAACTTAGAGTTTTGAAGCTGAGTTGGAGTTTGCAAATTCTACCTCAGGTGCCGCCAGAATAAAGAGACCCATCAAGTTCAGCAAGTAGATATCGAATATTCTAGGAGCATTTTGGTTGCTCTCACTGTGTGACATCTCGGAGCCTTGTATCTACCTCTGTAACACTATCTGCAGCAGAATAGTCATGTTTCTTACCCAGATCCAGCAGCTTAATGAGTCTGAAATTGAGCTCCACCAGGGCTTAGGCTAGTTGGTAGAAATTCCCTCGAGGTTCACATGATGAAGACAGCTCGTGAGTTATAATGAAGTTAAAGATTTTGTCAAGTAGGGGCAACAAGTTCACAGCTGCACTGTCCTGAACTGTGGCTTCCCATTACCTTCCTTCCACTGTGAAGCAGCTTCTGCCCCAGCTCTCTCCTGCGCGGAGTTGGAACGAGGTGGCGGAACACTGAGGCTTGCTAAGAACAGCTCTTCCTGGGAGGTGACAGGTCCCTTGGTTAATGTCTAGTTAAAACCATGGGATCGAATGAAATGTATTTAAAGTAACAACACAAGTGACTGACTCCTGGGGCTCCCATTGTCACCATTAGAAAAAAAATCCTTCAGATCAATTTAAAGCTACAGTAAAAACGAGCCTAGATAGACATTTTAAAATATACCGCCCTCAGTACTGTACTGTGTTATTTGGGGGATATTAAGTAGATATTATTTCAAAAATATCACTGAAGAGCTGGGATGTAGCCGAGCAGTAGAATCAAAACAGTATCATCGCCCCTTGCTTCTCTGCTCAGAGTTTAGGAAGAATCTTAGGCTAGTACAGAGTTTCCTTAGTTCCAAGCCCAGGACAGTGTCATCAAGCGCATGCAAACGCCATGTGGGAAGAGATGTGTATTAGCTTGGATGCTTCATACAGCACTGAATAAGTCACATGTCACTATCACGGGTTGGCTGAGGGATCTATTTAATGGGGTCTTCACCTGGGAACCCAGGCTGACAGAGCAGCCACCAAATAGATATGACATTGCCAGTTATCAAGGCAGAAGACAAGCGTTCTGAGGGTCCCACACTGGCAATGAAGTGACATTTTTAGAAGAAAACCATATTGGCAGAACTAATTATATGACCTCACTGAACCATAAGTGGTTAGAAAATATATCTTCCATCTGCCCAGAAGGAGGGACGGAACATATGTAGGAATGAATTCTGATGTCTATCAAAATATGACAGGGTCATTCCCTCAAATCCATTATTTTTCTCTTTTCAGTAGCTCCCATCCATCTACCCACCCAGTGCCCTGAAAGCAAGACTTAAGAAGACCCAACACCCACATTCCAGGGTCACCATGTTATAATAATATTTTTTATTATTTCAGTAATGTATTTGTAAATATAATTTATAATTAACTATGATATGATAAATACCACCGTATTCTAGAAATGCTATTGCCAATGCAAGTAAATATGACTTTTTTTAACATTTATAAAACAACTTCAATGAACAAAATATCTAATTACATGTGGTCATGAAATATGTCTAACTATAGTAAACTTTCTAAATGATATAGGTTATCCTTGTGAATTAAATGTATATGCCCCCACCCCCCAGGAGAATGCCTCATGAGTAAGGGCAAGGACAAAGGGAAAGAACCCATCCTGAGGGAAACAAGATTCAGTTCCCATCCCAACTAGCAACAGAATGAGAAAATAAGAGATAGATAACAGCGCGTGGGCCTGATAGAATGTACTCCCTGCTTCGCCACTATGGAAGTAGGCTAGGAGAGGGGAGAGGAGAGGAGGGAGAGGAGGGGAAGGGAAGGGGAGGGAGGAGAAGAGAGAGGAGAGAGGAGGAGAGAGGCTATCGGTGAGACGCCCACACAAGCATAGGGCTGTGACAGAGCCTGACACCGCATGGGGATTCAATTCCCAGTTCCCATCACAGCCCAGAAATGCACAGGAACTCCGAGTCGGTGACGGCAGCCCAAGCAGAGGGCTATGACAATGCTCAGGTGTGACCTTAGTGCGAGAAGGCTGGGACAACAGGCGTGGAGTTGGTTGTGAGTAGGCCTGCACTGTAGGTGTAAAACCAAGAGGAAAAGGTGCTTAAAATGAGAAAACTTGTATGTATACTGTTAAGGCAACCGCAGTAGATCATTAAAACTACATCTTTTTTTTTTTTTTTAAAGAAAAGGAGCTACATTTTAGAAGTGTCACTCCAGGAATTAAAACGGGCCGGCAGTGGTAAAAGACTAGTTAGAGGATTCATATAGAAATGCACATGAAAGAAAATAATATAAGATTTACTGCAAGCAGTCATGGTCAGAAGGGAAGCGGGATGGGACTGAGAGGCTGCAAGCATTAAGAGGTAACATGGGAGAGGAAAGAAGAGAGGAGGCCAGGAAACGCCCAATGCGGCTAGGCATTCAAGAGAGGCAGCAGACTGCCAGGGAGCCGTGAGTGGCCAGAGGCAGAGAAAGAGGGAGGACAGGATGGGGCTGGCCCTTCGCCCATTTTCTCCTTTGCCTCCTTGACCTCAGGAAGCAGAGTGTGCTTAAGTACTTGGGGGTCTCTTTCAACACGAGACTTTGGGGCACTTAACAATTTCATGCCTTCATTTTTCTATCGTTGAGACAATAATAATGTTCTTGGATAGAGATGTATGAGGCAATACTGGGGAAGCCCTTTGAGAACCCCAGCTGCAGCTCAAAATAAATTACTTTATTAAGGATTGATGGATACTTCCAGTTTGCAGGTTAACCCAAAGAAAGACAAAGAAACAGTTGTGCTTGAAAAGACATTTTTTTTTTTTCCATGTGATTCTTTCGGACTGATTGATGGGTGAGGGGAAGCGGAGAAGAAAGGAGAAGGAGGCAAGAGGGGATGAATGATAATGGATCTGCTGCCAGAATGGGTCTTGAGTCGGGTGTGGGATGCGGACAGCTAGTGATTAAAACACAGCAATGCGAAGGCATCATCCTGGCTTGTTCTGGGGCAACAGCTTCCATCCCTCACTATCAAGATGATTTATGGTTGCCGTGGACTCTTGCCTAGGCACATCGACGTTAAAGCAGAGCTTTAGGAGCGATAATCAGGCCCAAGTACTCAGCCCACCACTGTGCTCTGACGGGGATACGGTGCTGGGTAGCACTAGGAGCCCATAGCAAACTGTTTCGTGAGACAGGATTAGGCTGTCTCAGGGCTGCTCCTAGCAGCAGGTAACGGGGCTGTGCTTTGTGGTGACGCTTTTAAAACCGAGGTAAGAAACAGATGAACGCACCATTAAACAGTGGTACACCCAATCTGTGAACATAGGAGCCCATTAGCCAAGGCCCGGATGAGCCTGGCAAGCTGCCTAAACCTTCAGGTTTGGGCTTCACCCCACAGTCATCACACGGAGCCAGGTGAACTCATTTCTGTGATGGGCTTGTCATTTCCCTCTTCGCAGGCTGACCTCTCTCTCAGCTTTAACTTTCTTCAATAATGTAATGTCTACATGTGCAAAGATCCATTTTTTTGTTGTTGTTGTGCTTAGGAGGAATCCGAGGCTCCGGGCTGCTGTCTGAAAGCGCCCTGCAGGAGCAAAGCCTAGCAGCCCCTTCCACTGAATCCACCTGGCTTATTCATTTGCATTTAGCATCTTGCCTTATCTGGATCTGCTGCACCAGGAGCCAGCAAATCCTAGCCCATGTTGCCAGCCAGGCTCTTGCCACTGTCTACAGAGGACTGAAAACAGGTCTAAAGTAAAAGCAAGCCCAGAAGAGACTTAAAGAAATCTACAGTAAGGTTGCAAGGAGTCAGAGGGAAGAGTCCTCTGTGTTTGGCCCACAGGGAAGGAAAGCATACAGAGAATCAGCTGACTCGGTCTCAGGGAGCAGGACTACAGGGATGCCAACCGTGCACCCACTGGCTGAACATGCTGCTGCGGCTCTTCCTAAGATTCTTGCTTCCACCTGGATTCTGTTTATGGGATTGTTCAATTTGTGGGCACTTTCCCTTCAACCCTCGAAGAGAGCCGTTTGTTTCCTGTAGGAAGAAGAGTTCACTTAGGAGGACATAGTCACAGTAATAATGTTCTGTAATCATTACAGAAACCATAACACCAAATGCCAACTCTCGCTGTTTCTGAATTGCTTCACTTTGCTGCTGGATCTCTGAATTCTTTCATTAACAAATATCATATAACTTATTATTATTCAGGAGACTTACTTCTGTCCTTGGTCTTATCCACCACTCTCTAGGATTGTAGTGACATTTGTCAAGGATTGCCTGGCATTTGAAATTATTTTTGTTTGTCAATTTTTTCTGTGGCCATCAACAGCGTGAAGTTCGCAAATTTAATTCTGACTGATTGCCATTTCACTCGTGGGGATTTGAGAAATGGTATGAACAGAAAAGAGGGCTCGAGAGCTATCACAGATTCCAGGTCTGCACTCAGAACACCTCCACATGCTTAATTGGGAGTGGGTCATTCAGGAGAAACAGAGATGAGCCTCTAGAATTCTCTCCAGAGGTAAAATGGTGTCACAACAGTCTCGGAGTAAAAATACAAGCACTCCCCAGTGTTTCCTGATATACTCAGCTAGTAAGATGACTGTGTTTGAGAATCCTATCCGATGCTTTTACTTGGGTTTCTGAGGCTAAACTGTTTCTGAATCCTGTCCCGAAGGCCTTGCTGCTCCAATTGGAAGTGAACGAAGCACTGTTGTGGGGATCAGTTGGTATCAGTACTGATGCCCATGGAATTCACCTTCATCTTGTAGCTTCTTCCACTCCAGCAACTTCAGAACCGATGTCAAAGGGGAGTAGTTCTGCAGGTAAATCCCACATTATCAGGAACTTCCTCACCACGTTCTCGAGAGGAAGCTTCCAGGCGGTAGATCTTTCCCTTAGCTACTTTCAACTGTACTCCCTGCCTTTGGCACTTCGCTTTCTCTGACAGTCTGACAGCGGTCTTTTCTCTCCATCCAGCCTCCAGGTGTGTTATGAGACTTTTTCTGGTGACACACAAACCAGCGCCTATGCACCACAATCTCCATCGACAGATGGAGGAAACAGTCCCGTCCCATTTCGGCTTGGCCCATCAGTGAGTTCAGCGGGGTTATTACAGGAACACGTGTGGCTCGAGGGCATGCTGGAGAGCTCACCCAGCATGGGTGGCCACTCAGTTCACTCTGAGAGCTCCTTGTCCAGCTTCCAGTCTCCTCTCCCAGCATCCATTTGCCACTTTTCTTCCCTTGTGGAGCGACCTTTAGGATTTCAGTTTCCTGAGTCTTCTAAGTTTCATCAGTTCCTTGTATCCTGAGCCCCCTTCCTCCCTTCAGGAAGAAATGTTTCAGCTCAGAGGAAACAGCAGGACCAAGGTGCGCTTGCAGCAGACTCTCTCCAGACCACTGGGCCAGGCACAGATGGGTCTCTCCCATCTCTTCACCATGAAATGGTTCTCCACTTCTAAACTCGAAAAGACACAGATCAAATTTATACTAGCCTGGGTTAGGTGACCTGATTAGAAATCTTATTCAATGAAATTGTGCCAAGCCTGTCATCCTCAACCCTAGTATGTCCCCATTGGGCCAGTTCGTCCTGGTGTTAATAAAAGGCCAGCCCCCAGGCCTAGTAAAGGAACAGTGAGCCGGTGAGCTTCTTCTCAATATGGGTCAGTGTATACGGTCTGCCCAGGAAACGCGTGCCTTTTCCAACATAGAGTCTTTCCCAACAGCAGTGCTTGGTGATAAAACAGGTATACCACCGTGGACATGAGTTACTGTGACCCGTCACCGGCTCAGCGGCCAAAGTCAACAGCCCAAAGCCCTCTTCACAAGGTCTGTCAACCCGATTCACACTGTTTCTCTGAGAAAGTGCTAACTCCACAACCACTTGTTTCTATAGGCAAGCTTCAATATCTTTCCATCCAGTAGTTTTCCAAAAATGAGGCCACCGGACTGCAGTGGTGCTGGGAGACATCTTCAATTCTGGTCCATCCTTTTTAACCAGAAGTGTCATTTATGCAAAAGGAACTTATGTTAAGCACATGCACGTACTAGCAGAGCATCGAGTGCATATTGCTTATGAAGAAATACACTAGTACAAAGCTTTGTGGTTAAACATACTGTGATACGTGATCAAGCACTGTTTTAACCAACACCTGTGATTAACTTCAATTTTTGAAACATCAGCTTTTCTTTTTGATTTTTTTTTAAAAATATGATTATTTGGTTTCTACCTTTTGCTTCAAAAATATAATAAATGAAAATTATTTTGCTTTAAAATTACAAATATTTTATCACAGTGACCTTCACACATAAATGACCACACTCACACAAGTGAGAATCCCATTTGGGTCAAATAAATCTTCTTTGTAATTACCACATGAACTCCACAGGGCTGTGTAGCAATGATCGGGAAGGACTGGGTTTGTGTGTGTATGTGTGTTTGTGTGTGTGTGTGTGTGTGTGTATGCACTTGCACAACTTGTATGTATATGTTTTGTAGTGGCTCAGGTTCCCAGTCATAAATATATCTGCGAACTTATTTGTCTAAAAAGAGATAGACTATCTAAAACGATGTGACGAAGAATGAGAAATCTGAATGGAGCTAGAGAACAGATGTACTTTTCAAAATGTTTCCTTTAGCAAACGTTACTCATCAGCCAGGAGCATCTCTGAGGTTTAACAGAGTCACTCCTTCCTCGGGAGATAAACGGCTGAAGAATACAGAGACAGTCACTTGAGATTTCTAGGGGATGGTAAAACATTCCTGCTAAGTAACACCCACTAAAAGTATCATATATGTGTTGATTTTATGCTGCTTTTCTTGAACAAATATTAACTCTGATCATCTTTGAGGCTCACCAGTCATATTTAAGGGACAGAAATAGCTATCCTTCGATTTTCTGATCAGCCTTTGTAACAAATACAAAGGGGCAGCTATGGCATCGCTGTGGCCAAAGCAGGTCACTGTGTCTCCCTCCGTCACCTCTTTGTTCAGAATTAAATTAAAAACAGTATCAGAAGGGACACGTTTACTGTAAATGAGTCACCCTTTGCTGAAGTCATTCTGGCAAGGTAATGAGCAGGCCTGAGATAAACCTCAGCTGAGATGCACACCTTGCAGTTGCTTCATATTCCCCTAGCTGCCTAAGTGCCTGTCTGACTCCTTTGCCCTAGGTGAGGCCATGGAGGGGTAGGAGAGCTCAATGGCGTGATCAGAATTCAGATGTCTTGTTCTTTCTACCTGAAAACCTCCCCTGCCCCTGCCTCCCCAACTAAATCTTTGTCACACTTAAAACTTTTGCTCAAGTGGCACTTCTGTGGGGCCTTCTGGTCCCCGTCTCCGTTAGGCTCCCTCGTCACAGTCCCACACCAAACACCATCTGGTTCCTTCATGTTTCAGCTTGCTCTACTTTTCAGACACGTTTGGTCTGATTTGGTTATGAAGTGTCCCCCACCAGAACCCAATATGTCAGAAGTTTGGTCTCCAATGTAGCAATGCCCAGAGGCAAAGCTTCCGAGCTGGATTCTGCCAGCTCTGAACTTAACTGGGGATGAATCCACTGGTGATTCATAAGCTGATGGGTTACTCCGAGGAGCTTGACACTTAGGAGAAACCTAGCGGAAAGGAGTGTATCCTTGATGATGTGCACTCAGGGGCTAGTCTGTTTGTCTGTCTTCCTCCCTCCCTCTCCTTTCTCTTCCGTTTCTCCCATCCATCATGATCAGCTAGGCCCAACCCCATGATACAGTTCTATCCTCACCACAACCCAGGAAAGCAGAGCCTAGTAACTTTGGACTGAAGTAAAACAATTTCAATGTTGTTGTCAACATTTTTAGCCCATGAAGCTGCATATATCTGTCCTTGGAAGGGTGGAGCAGGGCAACAGATGCTACCCTTCATTGCTTTGAGTTGCAACTACACTGAGCAAACAGAAATCCTCATGTTGACCTAGTCACTTTCTTTGGCTTAAAAACAAATGTCACATGAAAACAATAAAAAGAGAAATTCATTTTTTGCCTTGCAAGTGTAGGTTGTTTGCCTGGCAGCATCCACCAAATTTATAAGGGCCAATTGGAAAATCCCTGGTAGGTAAGCATGTAGAAACATCTGCATCAACAATTACAAGGGGAGGGATGGGTGTCTAGCTTTGCCAAATAACATAACAAATTTCTTGCTGGAAAGCAGCATAAATTAGGAAATAAATGATGAAAATTAGCATTTACAGTTGGCCTATTAAAATGCCTTAATTAGTAATGGTTCCCGGGGAGGTCCTAAGGGTATGACATATGTTCCATAGAAATATAAATTAGGAACTTCCAGGCAGCCTAGGAAATTAATTATTTTCCTTAATTCCCAGCAAACGGCCTGCTTCCTACTTTACAGAAAAATTAGCTACCATCAAATAAGACTGTCTTTAGTGTCGTTGCTCTGTATCTACAAACTGGCTGGCATCTACCTTTAGAAGATGAAGTGCCTGTGTCTCACACTGATGCTTCCATCTGTGCTTGGAACCCGTTCTCCAGACCCACTTGGAACAACCTTATTGAAGGGGTTGCTTCCTCTTTTGTTACAAGTTTTCCCTCTTCGTTCTTTGCCCCTCTGGCTTTCTGAATCTAATTTGAGTTTGAGAGTGGAGATTTTAGTTATGAGTTTCAGGTCCATCTATGAAGCCTCCTGCCCCAGCAGTCCTGAGGATGCTCCAGTTAATGGTATGCTAAATCTGATCGTCTTCCGGGATACCACCACCATTTTCTCCATTGCCTAACCCAGGTCCTGTGGCTGGCTCCTCCTTTGCTCTGCTCTTGATCAGCTTTTCCACCCCACACCTTCCTAACACTCCCCTTCCTACTTCCACCTGTCCCGTCGTCCTATCATACCTGTGTCTGTCTTTAACCTTGACTGTTTTGGACCTGTATCTCTTAACCTAATGTGTCATTTTAAAACGGTGTATTCTTACTTGCTTCTTCCTTTACATTTCTCTGATATTTCAGATGCTGCTTTAGAATTACCCTTGTCTTGCTTGGCATGACATAGCATGATTCTTTGAAATGGGGCTATTTTCTCTCCCACATAATCACAACGTTTCCTTCGCTCAGTCCTCTTCATATTGTCTCACCATGGTGAGCTTTATTTTCTTTGCCAAAGAAATAGTGATAGCTGGTATATAGTAATATATATATATATATATATATTACTTCTATAGGATAGCTTCTATAGGATATCCTCAACAAACATTTGAAAACACTAATTGAGATGTTATGTTGCACATTTTATTAAACAAATGTGTCATTTATAATTTTTCTAACTTTCTAATCCTTCTACATTTTTATTCTTGAATGTGACTACTAATAGCAATTTGACTCATCAATAGCAACTGCTGCCAAAACAAATAAAATAGCATCCTCAGACTGTGGAAGAAGATAGCTTCCAGCTTAGAATTCCATCACCGACATTGCCTTCACTAAAGAGAGGTTGAAAACCACGTTTACAAATGCCTGGAAACATGACCATTCATGGGATTTTCCCTCATAACTGCTAAAGGGCTTTAATCAGAAAGACAATGAAACAGAAAGCAAGTAGTGTGACACAGTAAGTACTCATCTTTCCCATGCCTTGGTAAGTGAAAATTAGAAGTGGTTGTGAAAAAAAAAATGGGGCGTAAAATTTAGAAACCCTAATAGTGTTTTTTTAAGTAAAATTAAAAGAAAAATAACACAGAAAATGGAAAATCAGAATGAAAAAAATTCCAAGACTTTTTGTATTGTTTGCAAGATATATGTTAAAACTAGAAATTCATAAAACTATGTCTGTGTGTTACAGGATTAAAACTAATCACAAGTCAGTAAAGAAAAAAGAAATGAGAGTTAAGTTGAAAGAGAAAGCAAGGAAGGAAGCAAAGGAACACAAATAGAAATGCATAAAACAATGGCACGATGCATGAAATAAATCAGTAATCGTGAGGCCTGAAGCAAGCTGTCAGCTTGTTAAAATATTAACATTTAATATGAAATATTCATGATATTATAATGACACTGGAAAAGAAAGAAGGCATTTCGTTGACCTCTACTGAAGGATGCTGGGAAACAAGGGCTGAGCACTGACAAGTGAGAAGGAAGAACCCTGCCTACCAGCCAGTAAGACAACTCTGTGGGTAAAAGGGCTGCCAAGCCTGGCAACCTGAGTTCAGACCACAGAACCCACACGATGGGAAGAGAGAAGATCACACAAGTGAAAGCCTGGGCTACAAGGTGAGTCCAGGGCTAGCCTGGGCTACAAGATGAGTTTAAGACGAGGCTAGGCAACTTAGTAAGGCCTTGTTTCAAACTTAAAAATATAAAGAAGTTTGGAGATGTAGCTCCATAATGGGCTGCTTATGCAAGTAGCCCTAGATTTAATCCTGGCACAGAAAAAAAGACAAGCATAACAAAAATTGAATATATTTTTATATATTCAATATATATATGACTTAGTATAGGAAGTAAAAAAGAATCCTTATAATTCTATAAGAAAAATGGACAATAAAAAGGGAGAAGGGACTGAGGGAAAGGAGGGGAGCGAGGGAGATCATCAAATGTTCAACAACAGAAGACAGACAGTTCAAATTGTCTGTGACTTAAGGCACTTGCCACTGTTGGAGGGAGTTAGTTACATGTGCTAAGCTGTGAATCCTCGCTGCTAGATTACGGAGCTGGGGCTGAACTCAGTAGCCAGGAAAGATTCGTTGGTGGTTTCTAAAGAGTAGATTTTAAGAAGGCTCCGTGGGTAAGGCACTGTCTGCCAAGGCCGACGACCTGAGTTTGACACCTAGGTCTCGCAGTGGAAGGAGAGACCCTGCTCCCGTGAGTTGTCCTCTGACCCCGCACTCACGCTGCGCCCTGTGTGTGTCTGTGCATCACACGCACACTCACATGAATAAGTGTAATAAAATGAAAAGGAAGATATATCTAGGTTGTGTAAATTGAAAATGCATGCATGTGCGAGTAGAGAAATGAGCAGGCAATAGTATTTATTAATTAGTACGTTATGTCTTAGTTTCAAAAGAGCCATTTTGTCCAGGTAGACAGAAGATGACAAGCGGTGAGAGACCACATGGGGACAGCAGACCGCATGGTTCACGACAGAGTGCTGAAAGTACAGTCTAAGGGCTGGCGGAGTTGTTGTTTTACATGATAAAAACATACATGTATACTTAGGACCAGAGGAAAGATATGGTGAAAAGGAAGAGAAGAACATTCAACAAACAGATCCTGCATAGAATAAAGCCCTGAAGCAGGAACTAGTATAAGGGACTAAGAGGAAGCTAAGCACCAACGTGCTCAGGAGGAAAACTGCATTATCCTTAGAAATAGGAACACAGTGAGAAATATTTATTATTTTAATATTTATCTCCCAAAAACTTTAAATACGGATGCAGAAGTAGTAAGATCATGTATATCACACTCTCAATTCTCCATAAGGAGGGAGATTAACTCCTGCAAAAAAAGCTGTGGAGACTGAGGGGAGGCGAACTAGGGCTTCCGTCCGGCTACGGACACCCCTGTTGGAGCTGAGATCTGAATGTGGAGACAATGTGAACGCAGAATGATCTCACTGAAGTTAAGGAATTAGGACTCACAAACATGGTACTCTGTGGAAGTTTCCCGCCCAAGAAAAGTTTGGTTCCCCAAAATATACATCTATAAGGAAATAAATAGTTACTCCAAAATATTTATATATTAAAACAACTCTGACAATTTAAGCCAACATCTACCAAAGAACACTCCTCTCTAGCTGCAAACGAGCTGTAACTAATGAGCCCCACACCGTTGTTTCAGAAGATCCTAAAGGATGCCAAGTGTGGGGGAAACTAAAGGCCCAATGAAAATGTGTTTTCTGTTAAATAGGTTATGGAAGAAGACCAAAACACTGAAATAGTAAACATTTCAAAGGGAAACAGTGAAGGGGAGCCAAACTCCCAGGCACTCGCTGGAACGAGTTCAGAAAAGGTTTGTGTGAGGTTTCATCCCCTCTTGTCTTAAAATAAGTCACAAGAACATCACAGAAATGTGTCATGTCCCAAACAATTTAGAACAAGAAAAAGTCCTCTTTCAAACTGGATTCAACTAGTTAAATCGCTGATGGTAAATTACATGCCTCTAAGTCAGGGAACTGCCAACTACAGCCAGAGTTGGCCCATTCCAACCTGTTCTTTGCTCTCTTTCTTTTCTTTCCCCCACGGTTTCATTTTAAATGATTACATAAGTACCTTCACAACATCTTTGATTGTGACTCTTGGCCACTAAAGCCTTAAATATTTATGGCTTGGCTCTTTACCCGAGAAGTTTGCCAACTCCTGAACCAAATGATCCTAAGTAAAAAAAGAAGAAGAAGAAGAAGAAGAAAAGAATACATTATTAAAAGAGTAAGGTATGGAACATGGTTAGGGGTTTTTAGCCCATGATATTAATCTATTCATACTATTTTTTTCTGTAGTACTGGGGCATCTGTCCCATATCTTATCACTCAACTTTGTAGCGACTTAAATATAATCCAGTTTTTCAAAGTATTTGCAGATGATTGGCATGAGCATACAGATTCACTCTTTGATCCCGAATTGCTTTCTGGCATTGATTGGGGATAAGGCAATTGTAAAAACAGATCAATTGAGCACGCGGGGAGAGACAGTGCCACAAGATGCATGTGCTGTGTGTAGCTAGTGGCCTGGAGCTAAATCAATCATCTGTAGAGAGGACTCAAGGTGAGTAACAGGATTAACTCAGGGTAGAACAAAGACGACAGGTCCTTCGGAGAGCATGATGCATTGCTAGGTAAGCTGTTCAGAGACAGGTGGCGAGCTAGTATAGAGACTATAAAAGCAGAGAAGCATGGTGCCCTCTTTATGGAAACCCAGGTCCTACTCACATTATTAGGTAGACAGCAAGACAGCTAAATGATATAGCAGTTGACTCATATTACTGGATCCTGGGTTCCATCTTCAGCACTAACAAAGAAAAAAAAGTAAAAGACAAAACAAAGAAGCAACAGTGGCACAATAGCTCTTGGAGTAACCAACCACTTTCTGGTGACTTTAAAACCACTCCACAAGATGGGAGTCCATGCCTAATATTGTTAAATGAGTCAAAAACTGTGGCTGGCTAGGTGGGTCATAGCCTCTACGAAAGGACCTAGTACTATTATTCTGATTAATTGGCATGGTAATAAATGGCCCCTAAGTTATCTTTATACCCATATATTAATACACCTATCAACACTCATCAGAGAAGCTTCTTTTTGCAGCAAATGACCATTAACAGGAGTCTAACAACTAGTCAACACACAGAAAATAAGAGAGTACTCAGTGCCAAATGGTACATCTACATCACATCCCTTCCAACAAGGCAGAGGGATCATTACAGAAGAATGGGTAAGAAAGACTGAGAGCCAGAGGAGTAGACGTCTGCAGTGAAATATTATTTGATGTATGTGACAGCTCAATTGTACCCATGAACCCACAGTAGCTGAAACTGCATGCCCAAGGCCTGCATAAAATTGGTGGGGGAAGGGTTCCTGATGCTCAGGAGTTCTACCCCTATCTGAGGAGCTTCTGGCAATTGATGGATGCTAGGGACAGAGGAGTTGTTTTTGTTTAAGAATGCAGGCCTTGAGAGGCTTCCTATGCTCCAGTAGATGGTCCCACATCAATATCAATGTACATGCATATAGCATTAAATGATCTCAGGGGGGAGAGAGAGAGAGAGAGAGAGAGAGAACAAAGTTGAGAAGAAAGAGTGGCAGTGGGGGAGGGGAAGAGTGGAAGGGGAGGGAATAGAGAGTAGATTTGATCTAAACATAGTAAATGAAGTGTTTAGAAACATTTCTGAAAGCTCTTTCAATTACATGTTCACTTTTCAAATGGCGCTTTCCTATGTGGTGATGAATGGTTTCGTGTGACTTTATTCGTTTCAGATAAGAGCTGGGGTCTCAGGCATGGCTGCAACTGAGAATTTCCACAGCAGTTGCTAAGAAGTAAATCTTATGGCGGCATTTGTAGAATGCTGATATAGTTTGGATCTTGACTGTCTCCCAGGGCACATGTGCTCAAAGCTTCATCTCTGAGATGGAGCTACTGGGAGAAAGCAGTACCTTTATGAAATAGCACAGTGAGAGGATGTTAAGCCCTTGAGAGCTGTTTTAGAACCTGGGCCTCTTCCTCCCACTTCTGCTTCCTAGTGAGGAGGTCAGCATCTTTGTTCCATCATGAGTTCCTGTCATGCGCTGCCTCACCATGAGCCTAAAAACAATGATCTGCCCAACAATGTACTGAAACCTCGAAAGCTCCGCACTCCAAAGATTAACACGACAAACAAATAACTTTCTGACATTAAACAAATAAATATTTGGTTGTATTCTTGAATCAACATACTCCCGTACCAAACAGTGAAATGACCTTTACATTACTGGGAGAAAGGAACGAACTGGGGAGTCAATTTGCACAGAGAACAGAGAGGTTGAGAGCTCCTACCAGGGCTAGGAGTTCCTCTCACCCAGTAGGATCACGGGGGTAGATGCAATCTGACAGGACCAACATGGTGTTCCCGGCTACCCAGCTAAGATCACTGAGTTTATCCCCCTGATAAATTCATGGGGAAATCACTGTCAGATATGGCAAGACAGACTCCATCTTCCCAAACAATGCAGGGAGGACCAAGTGCCTTGTGGTACCTACCTTCACATGTGAAAACGCTGAGCACATAAAAGTGCCCTACTATTGTGGGCTGAGCTGTGGTGGTGAGAGCGATCCCCTTCTCAGGATGCCCAGCATTCCTGACAACTGCTGGCTTTATCGGCATTCTGCTCTGTGTTCTCTGTTGATTTTACGTAGATTCCCTCACAGTAATGATATTCTTTATCTCATTTTGTATATGTGGTAAGCGAGACTGTGAAAGCTGGCATAAGGATCACACTACTAGTAAATGTAGAACTGCACTCTTGACACCAATTGAAACCGAACGACGAAACACAAGCAAGTCCCATTGCATCACAAATGTGAGCAACAGAAGCGGAACATTTAAAATGGGCCGGATAAGGTTACGGACGGTTGTCATGTTGCAGGATTAAGAATGAACAATCACCTTCCGTTGTCTACAAAAATAACATTATTAATCATCTTGATGCTGTTCTTACCCTTCTCTGTGTACGGCTAGACGCTTGGGTTTGGGGACGGGTACGTCAGAGTCTCATTTCAATTCTGTGGCAGGAATGGGCTTTGTTTTCACCTTTGCTTGCTAACGTTATCGTCAGTGCCATGAGGGCAGATTCATTTGGTGTCATTCCTTGTTCTCATTACAACCTTTATCACAATAATACGGTGCAGTACTGGAGTCTTAATGGTTCATATATCCTGTGAATCATGATGGTAATAAACTATAATGCTTTGACCTCAGCTCTTTAATATTTGATACATTGTCCCTTCCCAGCTGACCTCCCTCCCTCCCTTCCTTATGTTCCTTGGACAGGGACAAGGTAGAATGGATAGCCATTCAAACTAAAAGATATTTGGCAAGTGGAATACACCTGTGACTAAGCCTATGAACAAATCACCATTTCTCCTTGTGACAGAGAATACAAGGAAGATGCAGAATAGAGAACTATGAATCCATTCCTGTTACGAAGAACAAGAAGTGACACGGTAGCCATTCTGGAGACAGTGGCTACACAAGAGCCCGGAAGTGCTGCAGATGCCACCGCCTCCCTCCTGCAAGTGGCTTCATGTATTGATTGACAAATGGAAAAGTTTTAAAATTTCGGGGCTGAGGAGATGGCTCAGTCAGTAAAGAGCTTGTCACGGAAGGAAGAGGATCTGAGTCTGTATGCCCAGTGCCCATGTGAAAAGTGGGTACAGTGTGAACTTGAGATTTCAGCTCAGGAGAGATGGAGACGGAAGGATCCGTGCGGCTTGCTGACCAGACAGTCTAGCCAAATCAGTGAGCTGCAGGTACAGTTAGAGACCCTATCTCAAAACACAAGGTGCAGAGTGATTGTGGAAGACTTTTGATGTCAACCTGTGACATACACATGCACACACACACACACACACACACACACACACACACAAATGGTCAAAATGCCACAAAGGAAAAATAGTAAAAGGTAATTCAAAGGCAAATTCACCATCAAAACAAAGCCTCGTTATCCATTCAGAACTCACACTGTGATTCAGGTGTGGCCCCACCATGGGAGCTCGGCACTCCTGGCACAGCCATGTAATGCCAGGCTGGATGGGACCCTGGACTCTGTTCTTCACCGCTGGACCCATCACTAGCTGCTTTGTCACCAGAGGTCCAAAACAAAGCCACAGCAACTCCCACCATGGCCTTTCAAGGTGATTGAAAGTGCTCCAGGACCAACTAAGTGTCTATCAGTTTTCCCACAATGGATCAAAATGAAAAAGTTGACCCCAAGAGGTTGTTGAAGTTTAAAAGAAATCCATTTGGGACGTGGAGGCCTGGCAGACAGAGATGAGCCGAATTGCCTTGGGAAGCTGGCGATGCTTGTCTGACCTTACTTTGTGCATCTAGAGTCTCAGTTTTCAGTTACCCAGAGTCAACAGGTTCAAGTTGATCCAACCATGCGGATACGGCTTGATACAGGATAGAAGACGTCAGTTCGCTCATTTGTGAAGATTTGATGCACAATGGCTCTAGGATTTGGATGTGAGGACAGTTTGGTGATGTGTGCGCCCTCATAGCAAGGAAATCCCTGACAGAGATGAGAAAGTGCAATCCATGGGAGAGAAATCTCAGAATGCTTTTTCCCAAGGCATGATTGATCACCCTTCTTTTGTCTGTTTTCCTGTCTGATTTGTTATTCTAGACATTCTTGTACATATTATGCAAAATTGTTACACCCTCGAAATCCCCTTTGGCTTTCTTCTAAACTTTAATATACTCTTAAAGTCAATCTTTTTTTTAGAATTTTGAGATCACCACTTGGTAGAAAATTGACAGATAATTGGAACCAGGACTGTCATGGGAGGCTGCAGTGAGAATTACTATAGTTTTTGTTGTTTAAATCCTGTAACAAAGGGTCTAGTGAGGTTATTACCATGTGTACTAAAATACATAATTCTCCTCCTCCCATCTCCCCTCCTTCCTTCTTTTCCTTCCCTCTTTCTTTCCTCCCATCCCTCCTCTACTATTCCCTCTTTCCATCTAACCCTTCCTTTCGCTTTTAATCCCAAAGCACATTTTGTTTCTAAAACACTTCTACAGATGTTTAATTACGGTTTCTAATTGGCGACACAGAACATTTTTCCCAGTGACACTCAGAGAAAATGAGCCTTTGTCAAACAGTTGTGAGAAATGTTACACTCTGTAAACCTCTATAAGTAGCTCATAGTATACTTCTGCATGTTAAAGGGTCTCAGAATGTCTGTGTCTTGAATATTTTTATATAAGTTCCTTAATTTAGCATTTCTCAAATTCCCTAGGAAGTCCTATGCTGATATACAGAGGTATCCCTAAAAGTTCCACCAGGGAACTCTTACAGCTGGTAAACACTTTCAGCAAAGTATCTAGATATAAAATTAACTCACATAAATCATAGCCCTGATATACACAAAAGACAAAATGGACT
Source organism: Cricetomys ansorgei (assembly GCA_026225945.1). Classification (NCBI taxonomy): domain Eukaryota; kingdom Metazoa; phylum Chordata; class Mammalia; order Rodentia; family Nesomyidae; genus Cricetomys; species Cricetomys ansorgei. The sequence goes on from JAMJFZ010001133.1 coordinate 11,794,841, forward strand.
GAGAAAGAAATCAGGGAAATGGCACCTTTTACAATAGCCTTAAATAACATAAAATATCCAGGGGTTTCTCTAACCAAGCAATAAGACTTGTATGATTAAAAACTTTAAGACACTGAAGAAAGAAACTGAAGGAGATGGAAAGATCCCCCATGCTTATAGATCAGTTGGATTAATGTAGTAAAAATGGCCATCCTACAAAAGCAATCTATAGATTCATTGCAGTTCTTACCAAAATTCCAATATAATGTAATTCTTCACAGATCTTGAAAGGACAGCTTTCAGCTTCATATAAAACCATACCTACATACACACACACACACACACACACACACACACACACACACACACACACACAAAGCCATCCCCCCCCCCCAAAAAAGCAGGATAGCCACCAGGTGGTGGTGACACATGCATCCTAGCACTAGGGAGGCAGAGGCAGGCAGATATCTGTGAGTTCGAGGCCAGCCTGGTCTACAGAGTGAGTTCCAGGACAGCCAGAGTTACAACAGAGAAACACTGTCTCGAAACAAAAAACAAAAGAAAACAGAATAGTTAAAGCATATAAAAGAATAAAAGAACTGCTGAAGGCATCACCACTCCCAATTTCAAGTCTTATTACAGAGTTACAGCAATAAAAACAACATGGTATTGGCATAAAAACAGACACATTGATGATAGGAATTGAAATGAAGATTCAGACAAAAATCCACACACATATGGATACCTGTTTTGTTTTGTTTTTTATAAAGAAGCCAGAAATACACACTGGAAAAAAAGATCTCTTTGACAAATGGTGCTAGTCAAACTGGGTCGCTGTATGTAGCAGAATGCAAACAATCCATACTTACCATCCGGCACAAAACTCAACTCCAAATGGATCAAAGACCTCAACATAAAACAGATACACTGAACTTGACAGAAGTGAACGTGTGATGAATAGCCTTGGAATCATTGTCACAGGACAAGACGTTCTGAACGGAACTCTGTTAGCACGGACACTAAGATCAGCAACCAATAAGCAATGCTTCATGAAACAGAAAAGCTTCTATACTGCAAGGGACACCATCATTCAGCCAAAGCAGCAGCCTACAGACTGGGTAAAGATTTTTACCAACTTCATATCCAATAGAGGTCTAAAATATAAAATATATAAAGAATTCAAAAAATAAGATACCAGGGAAACAAATATCCCAGATAAAAGTGGGTACAGTCCTAAACAGAGATTTTCAAAAGAGGAGACTCATTAAAGAGATGTCCAACATCCTTGGCCATCACGGAAATGCAAGTCAAAACTACTCTGAGATTCCATCTTACATCTGTCAGAATGGCTCAGATCAATAACACAAGTGACAGCTTGTGCTAGCGAGGGCGTGGAGTAAGGGGAGCACTCAGCCACTGCTGGTGGGAGTGCAGACTTGCACAGCCACCATGAAATCAGTGTGGTGGATCCTCAGGAAGATGGGAATCGATCTGCCTCAAGATTCTGCTATAGCACTCATCCAGCCACAGAGACACTTGCTCAACATGTCCATTGTTGGATCTATTCATAATAGCCAGAAAATGAAAACAACCTAGATGTCCCTCAACAGAGGAATGACGAAAGAAAATGTGGTGTGTTTATACAACGGAGTATTACTCAGCCCTTAAAAATTTAAATTGTGAAATTTGCAGGTAAATGAATGGAACTAGAAAAAAAAATCTTCCTGAATGAGATAACCCAGTCCCAGAGAGTCAAATATGTATGTCTTTCCTTAAATGTGGATATTAGCTAAGTTAATTAGTTAAGTCAATGGTAACTCAGCTACAATACATAGAACTCCAGAGGTTAGGTATAGAGTAAGGGACTACTAAGGGTGAACAGATAGATCTCCCTAGGAAAAAGAAATAGAGTGGATAGTTATGGAGGGACAGAGACGGGTAGGAGGATCAAGTGGGGAGAGGAAGGGGAGATAAAGATGAGGGAGTGAATGCTGAGTGATATAGCTAAAGTTAAGGACCATTCTAGGGGCAATGTGAACACCTAATACAATAGCAGGTCCCTGAAAGATACATATATCAATGAAGTCACTAAATAGTGAGAGAGAGACAGACTCCCAAATGGCCATTTCTTGACACCAAATGAAGCTTCCAGCACCAGGATTGGGTTATATCTAATTGAGTTGATGCCCAAAGGCTATGGTGGGGTTAGGGCATTAAAAGAAGGAAAAGAAAAAAAGAAGCATTGATAATTATGTTTAGGCTTCTTTAATCATTTAACTCCCCGAGTCTTCAGAACAGTCATTTTAGATCTGAGGGGCCTTTTATAGAGACAGCTCATTATCAAACGACCCAGGAACAAACAGTACTGCTAAGTGTATAACGTTTTCCTTAAATGTCTCCAACTTATAATATGGAGAGCAACTAAGGAAGACATCTGCCATTAATTTCTGGTCTCCACACACATGTGAATATGCACACACATATTCATGTACACCACACCACAGGCACACATAAAAATGGCAAAAAATTGAATTTTTTTTCTTGGGACTGGAAAGAAGGCTCAGTGGTTAAGAGTGCTACTGCCTTTGCAAAGTATCTGGGGTTTAGTTCCCAGTACCCACAGCAGTCTATAATGCCAGAGCTAAGTGATACAGTACCCTCATCTTGCCTCTGAGAGGCCATGTGGCGCACAGACACACATGCAGGCAACAACACCTATTTTTAAAGGGGGCAGTCAATAAAGGGCGTTTCATACACAGTAACAGACTATTTTTGTGAAATGGAAGTGGTATGACACACGGTTTTCTTGGAGAGAAAGTTTCTATCGCAGGTATTGGGGCCATTGGCCAGCTCAATAATAAGAATACTCTAAGAGGCATAGATAGCAAACCCTCTCCCCCATCCAATAACAGAAAGAAAGGAAGGCCAAATGCAATATCTCCGGTTAAATGTCTGAAAGAACTCACTGGGGTGAGTTTAAAAGATGGGGAGACTTGACATCCCGCATCATCTGCCCAAGTTTCCTTCTTGTCATCTAAATAGCCACATGTAGTCTTTCAGAAAACAGTTTACTGTTGACATCAAAGGAGGTTTCTCCTTGAGGCAAGATAAGATGAATCAAGCAAAACTGGAAACTAACCCAAGATAAATATTTTAAGGCGATCTGAAAATATTTGGGACATTCAGAATAGAATAAAAAAATAAATGAATGGGTTGTTCCTGAACTAAGAGTCAGGAAAGAAATCTCAAGGAACTGATTCTAAGGTGATGGTGCGTGTGTGTGTGTGTGTGTGTGTGTGTGTGTGTGTGTGTAAAGGAATGTCTATTGACTGGCATAATATAAATCACATTCGTTTGATCTCTGTTTGCTTTAGCTGCATGGAGTCCTGTGATCTGGGATGAACTGATTGTGTAAATAATACATAGTCACACACTACCAGCCCTGAAAATTCATTAGCTCCCTCTTCATCAGAATTTCTACCCCATTATCTTTAGTGACCCAGAGATGTGGTCCCTGTAAGTATCTGCTGTGACACATCACATTCCACAGGATCCATTCTGGGATTTAGTCATCCCGATTCCAGGACTGTTGGCCTCTGAAGGCCACCACTGTACCTCAGTCTGGGGGTTATCCTCTGAGAGTTGTATCATTCAAAGCTATGCTTCCTACTGATGTTAGTGCAAGATTCAGAGGCCTTAGCTTCCTAGTCACAATTTGGCCATTCCAGCTACACAGAGCACCGTGTTATTTGCTACAATGTATTTGCGCCTGTACCACAGTTCAATTTCTATCTCTCTATTTCATTTTGACTGTCTTATTTCCTTACCTATGTTATTTCTGAGTCCAGTCCCCAATAAAATGCTGTACACAAAACCTCTCATACAAACATGGTCTCCATGAAACTCATAATAAAAAAGTGGGAATGTGATCTTTATAAACAGACATTAACATGAACTTCTGAACCTGCATCATCCACAGGCAAATAACAGAAGTTCCTTCTGCTAGGAGGAGCTGGAATCCCCGTAGCTAGTGCATGCTATGGGTGATGGCTGAGCATGTGTTAAGGCGTTCACCAATGAAGAGGTGGTGAGGGAATCAAGTGGGGGAAAAGGCACCTGTGTAAAAGCGTCCTGGGAGGTCCTGAGAAAGTATGACTGTAACGTTCATAAAACTGTGTACCAATCCTGAGTGCTGCTGATGGCCTGAAGCAAGACAAGGGGCTGGGACACTGCCCGACTGCGACTGCTCTCTAACAACCTGCTCAGGTTGGTGGCAATCGTGACATTTATACATTCATAAATCTGAAATTGAGCAGGGCCCAGAGAAGATAACTCATCCCTTTTTCACGAGCATCACGAGGAGGAGGGGCTGAAACACTAGAAGCTGGACCTGCAGGAGGCTAGCTCCCTCGGATTCTGCTGATTGATGCTAGCTATCAATTGACCACCTATACAGAGCCTCATTCCTCCGTAGCTGGGTTTCTAAAGAAAAAGTCCCAAGAGAGGGAAGAGCAGCTCCTGAAGCTATGCTGCCTTTTACGACTTCATCTTGGAGAGGTCATGGCACATCAATTCAACAGTCTTCTATTTGGTAGAAATGAAGCCTGGACTGAATGTCAAAACTTGCTGATATATTTAAAATCACTAGAGTGATTAACAACCTACTTAAGGTAAATTATGGAAGCCAGAGGGGCTCATTTATTGCACTTAAAAAGAGTCTCTTTTCAGAGGGCAGAAGAAACCAAAGACCAAGCTCATGGCCCAGGAAATGATTAAATTATCAAATGCATTAAGTTGGGTGTTTCAGGGCCACACAGCCTTAAGGAAGGCGAGAGAGAAATTTGGGATGAGACATGTGGGTCAATACAGTGAAGAACTTTGCCACTTTGTCTCCTCCGGGCTTGTAGAAGATTCCCACATTTCCTCTTACATGGTCACATGCCTTAGCATCATCCCCTTTTGAAGACAATGCAAAGGTGTGGCCTTGCATCCAGTGACTCAGCTTAGTAATTGCTGACCTGCCTGCAGGAGGAAAGGGACTTTCCACCCTAAGGAAGTAGAACCTGGACAGAGCTAGAAAAGTGAGGTGCGACCAGAGAGTGCTACACAGAAGGCAGGATGTCAAGTCAGGAAAGCGAAAGTGTATCCAGGACAGGAATTCTCCTGAAGCACAGGCGTTAGCATCTTAGTACAGGTCTCCATGCTAATATGCCTGGGCGGGGGACGGCTTTTGAAAGACTAGGGAAAATGATGGCTCCCACAGATGAAATGGAAATGCCAAAATGGTGTGGTGAACAGTGGAAAGATCCAAAGTCTCACAGAAGCAGCCGCAGTAGAGGAAACGGACTCTTAGGAGTGGGGAACCCAGAAGTCGACTGTGCGGGAAAAGAAGGGCCTAAAGGAAAGCAACCTCGCTGGGGAGCTCCGTGGTGGCGGTCTTCAACAGCACACTCTGGTGGCCGGTCGGCTGCTGTGCAACCGTGTCTCTAATGGGCCTGAGGATAAAGGATGTTGTAATAATGGAGGCCACTCAGAGGTGCTGGACAGCTCAAACTGTGTGAATAAAGGGGCTTCGAGGGGAGCGTGACTCACAGAGGGCTGTGAGGAAAAGATGGGTGAAAAACCAGGAAGTCCAATCCATGAAGCCAAAAGAAATCAGGACAAGAAGAGGCCACAGGAGGTTTTCCAATACAAAGTTATGATCCATACTCAGTTTCTGGCCCAGGGCCAGAGAGTCTAAGACTAGCAGGCTAGATTCCTGTGTTATCTCATAAAGCCACTGCTTCCCTACCAGCTAGTGTCTGTGGCTATACATTCCAGTCCCCTATAGACAAATGTCAGGGGAAGAAAGGGTTCAAGAGTGGCTGACGTGGTATCTGGGTCTAACCAAGAAGTAAATTCCAGCTGTCATGTAGCCCCACTCCCGGCTGCATTGAAAGATACAGAGGTAGGGGAATTGTCAATTCAGAGATGCGAGCTGTTACTTTTTTTTTTTTAAGGTGTAGGGCTGTTTTCCGCTGTTTGGATCTGGGCTTTTAAAGCCTCTTTTGTTTGAGAGTCAAAAGGTAAATATTTTCTTAAAAGGTAGTAACTATTTCTAAATGCTGTATCCACGCTTTGAAGCCTTTTATAACTTACTTTTTCACTGTAACTGGACTCCTAACGGAACTTCACTACTTGGTGGAGCTGTTGACAGTTACTGAGGAAGATCCCTAATGGAACTGTCTGTCTTCATCCGAGCCTTGTTTCTGCCTGCTTCCCCCATCATCAGCTCCTGGAGCTCACTTTTTTCCCCTGTCACCACCCAACCAACTGTGGTGCTCACTCTTCCCCTGACACCACCCAACTGTCTTTTTCAACTGTTACACTCTCTTAAATAGCTCCCGCCAAAGCTATTCCCAGAAGTCCAAGTGGCATATAACCATAAGGAAAAGCTGCACAGTTGGAAAAACTTCTTTGGCAAAGTATCCTGCTACGGTGGGCATCATCAGAGTGATCTGCTTTACACACAGTGGTGAATGCTCAGCTAGCTGCTCAGCAGTCTAGCAGAATAAATTCAGGTGGAAAGAGGGCTGGAAAAGTGTGCAGAATGCTCCCAAGGTGTAGGCACCAAGAGTGATGGGCTGTGCGTTGTCAGGCAACACCAACCTGAGAGTATTCACCATGCAAGCTGCACTGAACACAACCGAGAGGGAAGGATGATCCAGCCAGTTGTTGTTAGTCAGCCTCTGCCATCAGCTGTCTTGTTCTAGCATAGCAAACACAGGCCCAAGCACCCGTGATGTTGGAGAAGGCAATCGAAAGTACAGGTGCCCTCTCATGAGGCTAACCGAGATTTCTGTCACTCTGCACATCTAAACTGCTCTAAATACAGATCAGCACCAACCAGAATTGACACCATCCCCCAGAGGACTAAATTAGCTATTTGGTAAATTGACTACTCAGGAGCACTTCCATTCAAAAAGCAACAGGGGTTCACTTTCACTGGAATAATATCATATTACAGGTATGTGTTTGCCTTTCCTGGCCCTGGTCCTCAGTCAACATCAGAGTGTCTGAACCACAGTCACAGAGTAACAGTAAGAAACATGGTAGACCAAGAAACTGTTTTCTACCCAAAGAAAAACAGCTGTGAGCCCAGGGGACCCATAGAATCTACTCTCCAGATTGTCCAGTGACCACACACAGGCTGTGGCAAGTGTGTTCTCACACACACAGAGAGAAGAGAGAGAGAGAGAGAGAGAGAGAAAGAGACAGAGACAGAGAGAGAGAGAGAGGGTGGGAGGGAGGCACATGCACATACACACAATAAATAAAATGTAAAATAGCATATAGGGCCAGGATGTTATGGTTTGAATGAAAATGCCCCCACAGGTTCATAGGAAGTGTCACTATTAGGAGGTGTGGCCTTGATAGAGTGGGTGTGGTCTTGTTGGAGGAAGTGTGTCACTGGGGGTGGGCTTTGAGGTTTCATAAGCTCAAGCCAGGCTCAGTGTCTCTCTCTCTTTCTGCTGCATACAGATCCAGATGGAGAACCCTCAGCTACCTCTCCAGCATCATGCCTGCCTGCATTTCACTATACTTCCCACTATGGACTAAACCTCTGATCTGTAAGGCAGACCCAATTTAATATTTTCCTTTATAAGTGTTGCTGTGGTCATGATGTCTCTTCACAGCAACAGGACACTGACTGTATCAGTATTGGTGGCTTGGCAAGGAGACACAGAGCCATTTTGAGATGTGCAAACTCTTCCAGACCTCTGCAGAGGGAACCACCATCATGGCAGCTGCCGTACTTGACAATAGAACCCCAAGCATCTGAGCTCAGGTGATTTTATTAATTCAGAACTCCTGAGGTGTTCTACTGATGGCAGGTGCAGATCATATGCAATCAGATTTTCCCTGTATAAATCCAACACATGGAGACAATGCAAAATACCAAAACCTAGGCAGCCCCTCACCCAACAGTGCACGAAACAATTATTTTAAACACAACTGAAAATAAACTTCTACAACACTGACTAAGACACAGGGTAAATAATGTGACACATTACCAGATTGCCCCTTCACACCACTGTAATAGCTCCAGAGACCATCTATTAAATGCTGATGTTTCAGCGGTAGACCTCTCTCAAGTTGGTCTTGACCAAAAAGACTTGCCTGACTCTAGTATATACCCCATTTACAGGGTAGCCTCCATTTAACAAATGATTGCTATGGGTTATAAAGGCCTGTCTCTTTTGTCTCAATTGTGGACAACCATGAAGGGTAGTCAAAGCTCCAGAGACTCCCAAATAATTATCTGCCTTTTGTTAAAATTAATTCACCAAGTTGTTCAACAACTGCGTCTCTCTTATTTCTAAGTATTTTCCCCTGCACATAAATCTCTAGCTTGACGTTCACTTCCAGGGGACCTTCCTTAAGACAACTCTAAGTTGTCTTCATTCTTTAGTGAGAGTGAAGTATTGGACAGAAATACACTATGCTAGATGTGAGTTCTGGAATGATCTAGTTCATTCCATGGGGTGATTTCAGAGAGGTGTAACCAAGCAGGGAAGACTCTCCTTGACTGTGGGTGGCAACATGCCAAGGACTGGGATCTTACACTGAATAAAAGGGGAAGAAGGTATAAAGCAGTTCGAGTTCGAACATTCATCTCTCTGTTTCTCTGTTGCAGATAAATGTAACAAACCCTTCAGGCTCCATCACCATGCCCTTTCATGCCAGGGTGGACTACACACTCAAATTCTGAGTCAAAATAAACCCTCTATTATGGCTTTTGACCAGCCTGGCTCTGCCTCTGAGTGCTGAGATTAAAGGCATGAGCCACCACGCACAGCCTAAGCTTTCTTCATTAAGCCTGATTTCTGTGTGTTCCTTCATGCTCTACATATTTCAGTGCTTTTTGTCTTGGTTCTTGTACAGTTCCCACTTGCTGGATATGCTTTTAAAGACAGGCATGTTTGCTTTGACAGAAATGGAGAGTTTCCCGTGGCACTCCTGTGTTCCAGCCACCGTATCCCTCACCACATCCAGACCTTCAATTTTTCTATTTTGAAACGTGTGGAGGTTTTAGCTAGCACTCCCTTGCTGGGGCGGGAGTGGGGGGGAGGCGTAAATGCATGTTTCGTTGGCTTTCTGGCAGTTGGACATTGTGAAGCCGTCCTTTGCCCGTTTCTGCCACTCCTGATTACTCTATGCTGTTCTACATTTTGGTTGGGAAAGAACATATTTAAATAAATAAAGAATTAAATAAGAGCCAAGAATAAGACAGCTTGATCTCAATTTAAAGAAGAATTTTGTAAATGATGAGAGCTACTAGCAATGGATGGGCTGCCTTAGGGTTGTATAGAAGAATAAAATTTCAGTTCAATAAGTAGAGAAATATGGTCATTTGAGAGCTGTAATTATAAAATATGAAGAAATCATGTTAGTTTTGGAGCCCTAAGCATTACTTTAGCATAAAGTCACCATGTGGGCCTGACTTAAATTTCCCAAGAGTGGATTATATTTCCATTTTCTTTATGGCTTAGAAATGACTTAAATGCTTAGCTATTCACTCCAGTCCCTTTATTTACAGCCTCCTCAAAGTGAGCAACAAAACAAACAACGTCCTCAAGTCTCACTCAACTCATTATGAAGAAACGAGTAGGAAACAGGTAATTAATACAATTAACTCATGAGAGAAAAGGCTTGAATCTCTAATTCCTTCCCCCAGCCATGTCCCCCCAAAAAAGCATGGTTGGTGGGGCATAGGTATATGTTCACGTTTGTCCGATGGTCTGTCTGCAGGCATAAAGGTGTGTGTGCCGGTGCTGGAGAGATGGCTCTGTGGTTAAGAGGACTTTCTTCCAGAGGACCCAGGTTCAGTTCCCACATGCACACAGCAGCTCAAAGTCATCTGTAACTCCAGCTACAGGGGTATAAAGTCCTGTTTGGTTCTCCAAGGCCAAGCAGGTACACATATGTTATATAGATATGTATGCAAACAAGCACTCATACTGATACAAATAAATAAATAATCTTAAAAGATGTATGTAAGAGGCAGGCATGATGGCAGATGGTTTTATTTCCAACACTCAAGAGGCAGATATAGACAGATCTCTGCGAATTCAAGGCAAAAACCTGATCTACATAATGAGTTCCAGAACAGACAGAACTACATAGTAAGATCTTGTCTCAAAAATAAATAAATAAATATAAAATGTGTACACGGGTTTGGTTTAGGACATGCAAGTGCACTTGTGCCATTTTATCTGTGTGCCCCTAAAGAGAGGCTACAGGTCAGGGTCACCTTGCAAACTATACAATTCCTGTAATAACACTTGGAAAAATAAATGAATAATACACTTGGAAAATAACCACTTGCATGTCATCAAATCAATCCATAGGAGAAAGGAAGGGAAGGAAGGCAGGAGGAAGAGGGAAAGAGAGAGAGAGGGGAGCGAGATAGAGAGAGGTGGAGTCTGTTATCTAATTCCTATTATTTCTACAATGAATCTCAGAAATCCTATCTTAGGTAGTCAACAAAATTAAAACTCCTTTTAGTTTCTTCAAAATCCACATGAGTAGGCACTGAGATTGAACATCCTGTGGCTTAACGTACTTCTGTGCCAGGCAGACCACATTAACCATGGAAGGCAGAGACCACAGGCTACACCAGAGTGTATTTGACTAGAGCACATACCTGAGTTATCGGCAGTCTCGTGGTACAATCCACGAATGTTGCCTGCACACCCATGCCTTTGTCCTCGCCTTCAGCCAAGGAGTGTGCCACCGTGATTTGATCACCTTGGTGATCTGAGGTCCACAGATTGTGTATGCGAGCTGTGTCCTGGCTGCAGAATCTTTGTCTGGTCTCTTGGTTTCTCTGACAGGCTTTTCTTCTCCTCCTCCTCCTCCTCCTCCTCCTCCTCCTCTCCTCTCTCTCTCTCTCTCTCTTCCCCCTCCCTACCTCTCTCCCTCCCTCCCTACCTCTCTTTCTCTTCCTCTTAGGTTTAGAAAGTTGGATGCAAATTTGAGCATCCTTTCTCTAATCTTACCAGCATGCCCTCTTCAGGTAGAGGAAGGCTTCCTTTCCTTCCTTCCTTCCTTCCTTCTTTCCTCCCTTCCCTCCCTCCTTCCTTCCTTCCCTTCCTTTCTTCCGTCCCTCCTTCCTTCCCTGCTTTCTTTCTCTTCCTCCCCCTCCTCCATTTCCTTCTCCTATTCCCCCTCTACTTCCTCCCCCTTTCTCCCCCACCCTCCCTCCCTCTCCCTATGTGTCCTCCTTGCCTTCTACAATTTATGTCAGAGTCTTATTCAAATAGAACCCTAGATATCCATTTAGTAAAATATTTTTCCAGAAAGATCTCATTATTGCCCCAGACTGACAAGGAAGTTACAGAGTTAAACAAAACAGGCTTAAAATTATCCTCTCACAATTTTCAAGCCATTACCTAGTGGTTTAATCATTAAGATGCTATCAGCTACAAACACTGACTTGGAAAGTGTTTCAAAACAATGATTTAAGTGTCTTTTTAGGGTTTGGAGCTTCTGAAGTCTGAAAGGAACGGCCTGTCACCTCCAAAGGACGCTGGATTATCCACCACACTCCAACCAATACACACCAGCTTTACCTTCCATGGCCTACCATCAGTGTCCACTGCTTATTTCCATTCAATGGAGCTGCTCGCTCCTTCCCCCCAACTATGGCAGGGTTGCTGTTGGCAGACCAGCCTGCTGGCATGCTGCCTGAAGTGCTCTCTGATTTGCCTCCCAGTGGTCTTTTCAACTTTCCAGAACTGACAGATCCAAGGTACATTTTTTCCAAAATCTGCGTTCCAAATCCAGTTTGGAACTTAGTAAGTATTGGCCTTGTCTTCTTGACAGTAAAAGAAGAAAAAATAGGGGGAAAAATTCTTAAGTATGTACATTCATTTGCCATATTGCTCCTTAGAGGAAAACTGCAAATGAAAAAAGATTTACAAGCTCTTTCTCTCTCTCCTAAAAGCAAACCTGCTCACACAGCTTTCTGGGAGAATGTTTTTAAAAGCGAAGAAAAGAGTTGTCTGTGGTTTTGTGATGGTCTTAGATCCAAGAAATGCTCTTAGTTCAAAGCTGGTTTCTGCCCTGTGATGTTCTTCCATCTTTCGCCCTGTCCCAGTAGAAATACCTGCCGCACCTCATAGGCGCGCATGGTCTGGAGAAAACCACCCAGGGTTTATGGAACTGTCCAGTTTTCCTCTCCCCACCTTGCTCTGTCCTCCTCCACCCCTCACCTCATAGTTCACAAGGGAGACTCCATAATTAGACAGCTGTGGTTGGTGTGTGACATAACAAAAACAAACACTGAAACTTGGCCACATGCCAGGTACTTCACATCAACTATTTCTGGGGCAGGGGGGCGGTTGTTGATATCTCTATGTGCGAGAGAAAGTTAATGGGAGGCGGTTGGGTCTCGGGTCCAAGGTCAGCCAGCTTGGTGAGTACCGTTCAGACCCATCCTGCTTGATTGTAATAGCAGTGGCTTCATAGTTGGCCTGCTTCTGAGCATTTAGTGTCCATCAAAAAGTGTTTTTGATACAACTCAGGGTAAATCTCTCTTAGTGCAATAAGTAACAGTATCCGCTACTGGTTGGCAAAAAATAAATAAATAAAATTAGAGGAGGTTGAAGTTGCACAAAAGGCTATGCAATTTTCATGCTCACTAGAAGTTTTTGGAAGGAACTCTGCACTGGGATGAGAGACATTATGCTTTGGATACTGAAGGGGAGGAACAGCTGTGGTCCAGAGAGGAAGTCTTCCACTTGTTGGTCTATAAGCCCCCTTCCCTCCATCAGGCTAAAACTCACCCTGCTGTATTCTCCAAAGGCAGGAAGGGACATCCAGACAGAAATCACCCTCAATTCCTCACAGAGGTGCGAAAACTGGATGGAAGAAGAACAAACTGAGACCTCATATGCTAGGTGGAAACTTTTTATCCAAATAGTTAAAAAGAAGAAGAAGAGAAGAAGAAGAAGAAAAGAAGAAGAAGAAGAAGAAGAAGAAGAAGAAGAAGAAGAAGAAGAAGAGAAGAAGAGAAGAGAAGAGGAAGAGAAGAGAAGAAGAGGAAGAAGAAGAAGGAAGAAGAAGAAGAAGAAGGAAGAAGAAGAAGGAGAAGAGAAGAAGGAGAAGAAGGAGAAGGAGAAGAAGGAGAAGGAGAAGAAGGAGAAGAAGGAGAAGAAGGAGAAGAAGGAGAAGAAGGAGAAGAAGGAGAGAAGAAGAAGAAGTATCACTGCAACTATGGGCATCTTGGTTAAAGGAGAGACAATTCAGAGATGGGAAAATCAGAGGCACAGTGGGGAGGAAAGGTTAGTTAGAGGAAGAATGTTTAGTAAGAAATAAGAGAGGACCTAGGGGAGGGTGCCTGGAGTGTGCATATCATCCACATGAGATGCTAAGCAAAAAGCATAGGCAGGAACAGTTAACTTATACTTTAAAAACAGTACATACACACACACACACACACACACACACACACACACACACACACACACACACACACACACACACACATGCACACACACACACACACACACTCACACTCACACTCCACCACACCAGAGTCCCTTGTCACTATTAGACCAGAGCTCACAAAATACCCATAGCCTCTTCACTAATGCCTTTCTGATCCCTTTTATGAAGACTCAGCATGGGGGAAGGGCATGTAAGAGGCTGAGCCCAAGCAAGATACCTGTAAATACCCCTAAAATATAGAGTCTGCCCACAGTCACCCATCCTTCCCAACACCTTCCTACTGTATAATTAACATTCTTTAATACTAAGATATGTTGCTCAGGATATGGCTCACTAGTACTATAATTTCCTTACATGCCCAACGTCCTCAATACAAACACAAAAAGAAAATAGAAATCACAAATTCAATGCTGAACCTTGATATGTCAAAGCAATGAATAAATTTACATGTTTACAGCTTGAAATAACAGTAACATAAACAATCTGCAATCTCTGACCACTTTCAAGCATAAGAGACTAGAGTCTGTTTCTTATTTTGGCGGCTCTTGTGAATGTCTTCCTTCTCTGTTCATCTATGATTCTAAATTTCGTTGTGTTATTCCCCTTTCTAGCTATATCACGATTATCATCCTTCAAACACACGGCTGCATCTTCCAACTTTGTATATATGGAGTTCACTGAAGGTTTCTTCTGAAATTAATTTTATTTAATATTGTGTTTTGAAAGCAATACACAGTGATAAGTGCAGGTGTCATTCATCATGTCTCCCTGATGAACAGTGTTCCACGAAAGGAACTTGAGGAAAAAGGTGTTTTCCTCTCTTATTAGAGTGAATATTTGGGTGTTTCCAGTTTGCCATCATAAGCAATATCATCATGCACTTAGTAGGTCTTATCCCATAGGCAAGAATTTCTTTGTTTGTGTTTAGGACTTTTTAAAAACTTTACTAGCTAACACCAAGCCTTATGAAAAATTTTTGCCAGACTTTAATTTCTGCTAATAAAATATCACACCTGTTTTTTTTTTAAATCTCTATTGTCTCATTCATCATGCTGTCAAGGGCCTTTTCATACTAACAACCTTTTAAAATTTCTGTGGAATTCCTACTCATGTGCGTATCCATTTTTCCATTTTTCTTGGTGATTCATGGAAATATATTGTGTTTCAAATAATGCTGCCCAGCTATAGTATACGGAACAAATATCTTCAACCCTGATTTGGAATATTTACCTAACGTGTAGATCAGTGGTTTGATGGGCAGTTAGCTGAAGTTCGTGAGAATATGGTTTGTTTTTTTAAAGTCATGATCCTAAGATGTAGTAACACAGTATCTAACAAATTCACAGCCTGTTATGTTATGAAAAGTAGATTTTATGCCTTCAAGGTGCGTGTAGGTGTAGATAAAAGGTCTACGAAACGAGAGTGTGCACGTGTCCACTGGTTACTGACTGCCCTCAGCAGTGCAGATAGGAGATCTACACTCTCTGAAAAGAATTGTCCCGTTTACAAGCAAATACGGAAGGAGATGCAAGGTGAACAGAAACACAGAGAAAAGACCCAACTGGAAAAGAAACCAACTGGAAGCAACTGGGGCAGGAGACTATTTTGAGAGGCAACAGTGATGTAAGAGATAATGTAGCTATAAGTTAGGTAGGCTTGTTTAATCCTTGATTGCACAGGCAGTCACGGAGGAGGGCACACTCATCTCTCTACGAACACATTTCAGGTGTAGGCTAAAAAAATGATGCCAAGGATGAAAACCATATAGCAATGCTAGAGATCATGCAAACGTGCTCTCCGTGAGTAGGGAGGGGCACTGTGTGAGAGATTTATAGACAAGGAAAGGGGTCCTTGTGCTTGTGCTTCCTGCTTTCTGGATTTAATCACTACTGCAGCTAACAAATTCTGTGAGCTGTTGTTGTTGACGCTGCTGCTGTTGTTATTCTTCCAGTGTTCACGTTGGAGTCTGTGGTTATCTTCTTCTGTTTTGATATCACATGCTGTTCGCATAGTTGTGATGGATGAGAAAGCAAATGGCTATGAGTTTTATAGATTATTGGACTCAGGAGACATTACAGAAAGGACAGCAGATGACCCAAAGATCCAAAGCAGGAATGAATGGTTTGGCTGCAAGTCCCCTATTTATCCTTTTGTAAACAGAGAACATGCTCAGTGAAGGACAGAACCTGGGGGAGGAGGAAAGGACCAATTCAGACTTTACATTTCTCAAATAGAAATAGTTAAGCTGTATGCAATGCTGAAAAAATGTACAGTGTATTCTATCAACTTATGTTATAGTAACCTCCCTTCCCTTTTGCTGTATAGCCTAATATATATATATATATATATATATATATATATATATATATATATATATATATATATATATACCCTTGACTTACAGAGAACAGACTCCCATGGTTATCTCCATGCACCCCACAGCAATACACACATGTGCACGCACACACAGACACACACGCATCTACAGCAAAGGCACAAGTAAAGCAAGTACTATGAGAATGTTAAGTAGAAAAATGTGCAGCACAGGGTCTGGGAAGATGGTTGAGTCAGGAAAGTGTTTGTCTGGCAAGCATGAAGACTTAAGTTGGATTCCAGAACCCACATTTAAAAAAAACATGTGTGTGTGGTGGTGGCATGGCTTGTCATGCCAGCACTACGGAGGTTAAGGAGAATGCCTAGGGCTCAATGGTCAGCCACTCTAGCCTACTTGACAAGCTCGAAGCCAGTGAGAGACCCTGTCTCAAAAAACAAGGTTAACAGTATCTGCGTGATGCCATCTGAGGTTATCTTCTGGGCTCCACATGCATACATGTACATACACACACCTGCACACAGAAGTGGAGTGGGAGAGAGAGAGAGAGAGAAAGAGAGAGAGAGAGAGAACACAAATGTGACCAGTATAATTTGTAATTCTCATTCCTGTGATCTACCCAAGTCATCCTGACACCTTTCTTCCCTCCCTCCCTCCTTCCCTCTCTCTCTCCTTCCCTCCCTCACTTCTTTCCTTCTTTCCTTCCTTCCTAAACTTCTCAGTGTCTTCCCCATCTCGTGCAGAAACCTTGGCTGCCTACATCCCTGTCCACAGCATGATCCCAACAGTGTTTGGAAGACACTCATCACCCTCCCAATAATGCTTCCAGTTTCCTCTCTCCCCAGGGCCTCTCCAGGCTTCTCAGAAGCGCTGGCATCACAGCCTCATCAGCACCCACTTAGTCCGCATTCACCGTGTGATTCCGTGGCGATGAGACTGCCAAATGTGGGGAGGGGCTGGTGAAAATATTTTGAGGTGACAGATTGATGGCAGCTTGGCAAACAGACTTAGAAATCCTGTCTCACACATATTACTCATGAAATGGTATTTTTAAAGCACTCTAGCACAGTTTTATTTCCATTTTGACCTTATAAAAACAGGCATCTAGAATATAGTGTGGATGGAATGAAAGGCTTTTTTTTTGTGGAAAGTCTTTTATGGTCAATTTAATGGATATAACAAATACACTCAAAACGGAGGCAGTTTTGAGATAAATTGAATCACTTTAGTTCATGACTCAAAGTGACTGTCAGCAAGACTGGAGTTAGTCAATTTTACTATTGAGGATACTGCTTAATACAATCAACTATGTATTGAACAGACACTTGTGATACATATTGAAACAGGTGGTACAGCAGGTGCAAAGGCAGCACAGGACCACGATGTCTTCTCAAAAACAAAAAGGAAGGCGGAGCATACTGAGTACGTTTTTCTCATCTCCTTTGCAAAGGTGAGAACACTGGCTCCCCTTCTAAGCTTTTAAGGAATTACTCACATAAATGAGATGATTATGAATTAGCCAGGGTTTTAGTTACATTTCAGAAAGCCATTCAATTCCATGTAAACAGAAAGGCAATGCATTGAAAGAATTTCCATAATTTGCAGAATTGCTGGAAGGTCAGAGAACAGAGCTTAGAAACATGAGCAACCAGGAATTTCCTGCGCAGTGCTGGCCTGACACAGAAACTCCAGAAATTCACCTACCTGCCATTCATATCAGTGTAGAGAAAGACTTTCTATAGCTGGAGAGTTTTATATCTGAGCACTAGTCTCAGGCCTAGGATGCAAAGGGCTGTGCCTAGCTGCAAGGGAGCCAGGGCAGATAAGATAGCAGATATTTTCTCTCACAGTAAAATCTATAATTGTTGCCTGTGGGTGTAGTAACAGAACAGTACAAATCTGATGGCTTAACACAACAGAAATGCATGCTGTCACAATTTAGCAGGTCTAAAGATCAGGTGTCACCAGGGCCATATTCTCTACTCCCCAGAGAATCTAGAGATGAAATGTCTGCCTCTTATAGATCCAGTCATTCCTCAGCTTAGAGTCATATCACTCCATTCTCTTCTTCTCCCCTTATAGTGTCTCTTTTATGTGTGTGTTGGTCAGATCTCTCTTTGTCTCTTATAACATGTGCAGACACATGTGCCACATCTAGGAATGTAGCATAATCACCTCATCTGAAGATGTGTCACTCATATATCACATGTCCAAAAATTTGACTCTACATATATTTACATTATATACATTTATAGACTCTAGGGATGGGAATCTGATATCTACTAAAGTAATATATATCAAATTTTCCTTTATGTAAGATGTATTCTCTACTTTTGTGTCAATGAGACCCAAATCTTCTTAAGAAACCATTTAAAGAAGGAAGATGTATAGTGTCTCATAGGTTCAGTGCTTGATGGCATGGGCCACATGTGGATCAATTCAGCTTATAGTGGCATAAGAATGTGGCAAAGTCTGTTCATATCCCAAAGTACCAACAAGCAGAGAGAGAGAGAGACCAGACAGACTGACAAGGACATTCTTCAGTGACCTACCTCCTTTAGCTAGGACCACACCTCTCAAAGTTCCTAGAGCTTCCAAAAATAGCCACAGGCTGGGGACCAAACTTTCAAAACATGTGCCTGTGTGGGACATTTGAGATTCAACCCAAAATAGAAGGAATATTTGGACATGCTTCTAGTTCCCTAGATATCTCATCTTTGTGGGAAACACTTGAATTTTTTCATATCTCTTCTCTCTCTCTTTACACACCGATGTCTTCTCAAGGTCCATTCAGCAAAGGCAGGTATTATGAAAATATCGTAAGTGATGCTCGTAGTTGTACACTGCTGTGTAGTCTCACCAAAGAAGACAGGGAGACATGTTCATATGTGGAAGCCCTGCTGGACCTGAGCAGAGGAAACCACTGTCCTGGCCAGTGCCAGACTCACCAGTGGAACTGCGAGCATCTGAGCTCAGGTGTTTTATTGATTCAGAACATCTCAGGTATTCTACTGATAGCACATGCAGATCATTAGCAATTAAACAACCGCCACAGAAATCCAACACCTGCAAACGATCTAAAACTCCCTAGACCTAGGCTAGCCCATCACCCAACAGTGCGTAAAGCAATATTTTTTATGTAACTAAAAATAAACTTCCCCAACAGATTCTGGTTATTGAAAAGCATGGTTAGTGTCTGGCGTGATTAGTATATTTGACTGGTAATGTAAGGCTCTGTAGGCTGACATTGGAACCATGCCCTATATCCCATGAACAAAGTTATCTTTGGGAAACAAGGACAGCAAATGAAGAGCCAACCCTTTTAACCCCTACATTTCCAATCTCGGCTTATATGTAGGTGAACTCTGACACAGGTAAGGAGCAGATACTGACAGCTTCCAACACAGGGTGGTAAATCCTCCCCCAGTGTAGTTCTCTGGGTGGAATCCTCTTGCCACATGAGTGTCCACGCTGCTGGCCCCTTGCCTGGAGTCAGGAGCCGCCCACAGAATCGGCTCCAGGCCGAGAGACAAGGCAGGGGCACAGCATGGCTGGGTGGGCCGTGGGTTTATCCTGCCTTGCCTTTGGCAGACCTCCGGTGAGTTGAATGAGTACAGACACTCAGGACACAATTCAGGGGGCATCTCAATATTAATGCAAGGTGTTGGGCACATATATAGGGCCACAAGCAGGGGAGGAGCTGGTGACCCTGAGAATGCCTATTGGGTAGGACATCCCATGTTGGGAGTGGCCTTGTCTGTGTGTGGAGTTTGAGTCTGTATATTCCAGCCTGCAGGGCAGAAAAGCATGTTTGCTTTAGGGAAGGTTTAGCTGGGTTCTGGCCAGGGCTAAAAAGTGAGGAGAACCCGAACTCCATCCATCCTCATCCTCTAGGGGGTGACGCGGGGTTAAAGGCGAGCTTCAACTCACTCTTAGCCCTTAGACAACCCCACACCCCAACATGAAAGAGATCATAGAAAGCCTGACTGTGATTTAATATAAATCATGCTTTTGTGAGTAAGGGATTAAGTTCTCCCAAAATATAACCCATAAACCACAATTTGGCACACGAGTGCCTGTGTGTGTTGAGTGATTAATGCTCCATTTGGCCTGATTTGCCACTTCCTCAGTAGCTACACGTTCAGCTAACCACCACAAAGTCTACAAACTATTAGGATCAAACACTGACCAGAAGGCCACCAGATACAGAATTTTCAGTGGTTCAACATCAAGACAGATGGCATCAGGCTGGAAAGATGACTCAGCAGTAGTAACACTAGCTGCTCTTCCAGAGGAACTGGGTTCAATTCCCATCACCCACATGGTGGCTCACAACCGTCTGTGGCTCCAGCCCCAGGGTATCCAATGCCCTCATCAGATCTCCGTGAGCACCAGACATGCCCATGGTGCACAGACATACACAAGGCACACATATATGTAAAATAAATTAGAGACAGAGAGAGAGAGAGAGAGAGAGAGAGAGAGAGAGAGAGAGAGAGAGAACATCTATCTTGGCAAAGAATCATCACTAGGAATGCCGTATTACACAGGCCTGGTAGGGGCAGAAGGAGCTGAAGAAGAAAGCACTCAAATCCTCAGAAGCTGGGGTAGAAATTCTACAACCCAGTTTGCCCTTGAAATGTTTTTTTTTTCCTTCTGAAGTTTAATGTTTAACAGATGCTACAATATAACAGGGAATATGTTGGTATGGGGGTGTCCAGCGTAGAACCCTGAAGTCCAGGCTCCCCTGTAGTGAAAGACAATGAGGTTCTTGTCAGGGGGAGTCCTTGGGAATATCTGTCACTTCAGGTTAGGCACTCACAAGAAGGGCACCTGTCTTTCTGTAGCTCCTTTGTGTCTCTTCTCTCTCTCTCTCTCTCTCTCTCTCTCTCTTTCTATCCCTCTCTCTCCTCCTTTCTTTTAGTCTTCCAGTGACTGGGCATGTTGCTGATTGCAGCAGCCATTCGGAGTCAGAGCCAATGCAAGAGCAGGTGCAGGTCCATAGGTGCAGACAGGATGACCCTGAAAGTGGACTGGTTTCCACGACTCCTTAGAACCAACCACAGGGTGGGAGCCTTTTATATATGGAAAGAGTAATTAAATGTTCTGGCTAAATGAAGAAAGGATGCCTTATCTTCACTGTGGGAGAGACAGCTCAGTGGTTAAGAACATGCACTTGTCTCCCAGAGGACCCAATGTTAAGATGTCCCAGAATCCATATTAAGGGAGATTGAAAATTTGAGACCTGCATGAGCTATGGGGTGCGGTCGAGGCTAGCCTGCACAACACTGCTTTGGTTCCCCATCACAGAATTATAAAGCAATCTTGGGATACAGCTCAGCGGTGCAGCATTTGCCTCGTGGGTATGAAGCCCCGCATTGGGTGTTCAATCAAAGACAGAAAAGAGAGGAAAAGGAAAAAGAGCCACACCTTTGGTGACAAGGTAGACTAGTTTCCACGGGTCTATGGTATTGGGAATCTTTGGTGTTTGTAACTTATACTTGACTTTAAAATCATTCTTTTAGCTCTATTGCTCATAGTCACAAAAATGAGGAAGGTGATTTGGGCCAAGAACTCATGGAACCAGGTTTCAAAGCACGCTGACCCAGGTTTAACCATTTGAAGAAACCTATGACTTGGGGGAAGTTAAAAAGGAAGAGGAGAGTGGTCATTGTGGTCCTTTCCAACTTAGAACTTCTGATGTAGGCCAACATGTAGAGCCTTTCACAAGTATCAGGATTCTTGGCCAAGTAAGAGAACACACAGCATCAATACTAGAGGGGTGTGTGTGTGTGTGTGTGTGTATGTGTCAGCAGCAGTTTGTCAGGTGTGCGACTGTGGCCCAATTATTACCCTGGGCTCATTGAATCCTCATCTGATAAGTAAAAACAATACTCCCTCGTACATTTTAATCGGTAACAAGGATATAATTTATTGTGAGGACTAAATGCATTAAGAAATGCAAAGCAGTTAGAGCTACACACATAAGACAAACATTTATTGTTAGTTTTATATTATGACTGTAAGACTCGGCCCCATACCGGGTGCACATGATGCCCACAGATGTTCTGTCCTTTCTTTTCACCTTTCCCTCCAGGTGCCTCATCCTCCGAAGTACTTTTGGGAGAAAAGTCCTAAACTCAATGAAGGTGTTAATCCAGTTTTAACTGGCTGAGTGATTTTTGAACTCTTATCTCTTCTAGTTTATCCAAGTGACTTATTTCTTCCCTCTGTTGCACGTCCTCATGGCGGTGATAGAGATCACAATGAACCTCACGCCCCATTTGGTTCATAAGGCGCATTCACTGAGCGTTGCTTATCTGATACCTTGTGGGCTCTGCACTCTGCCGTTTTCATGGTAGGATAAGCAGCTTGCCTGTAGGAAACAGCAGCCATGAAGGACCAGTGAGTATAATGTATGGTCTGAATTAGTATTTGCTGCTGCCAAATTAGGAGTGAAACCAGGAGACATTTCCCTAAGGATAAATAAAACAGGGTATAGTCTCAACAATGGCGCTGGTAATTAATCCACCAGGAGTTACAGATGGCCAATGACTCGCTGACTTGACAGATGTGGTTACCTCTAGGAAGGCGCTGGGCTGGACGAGAGGAGTAATGAATGGGTTTTCACACTCATTTTCTGTAATGCTTTTCACATACCACTTCTGCAAAAGTGAGACTAAACCTGAATGCAAATGACAGATATCAAATGTAGTGTTCATCCTAGGAGTGCATCTGCTCTGATACCTTCATAACCAAGAGGAAGAGACTAAGGTTCAGAGAGGTTGAGCATCTGCCTGCCAGTGAATTATGAGTCTAATATTTTACTTACTTGAAGGTATATAATTTTAAAAAATACAGAAATAGCTTGTATCGGGGTATCTACAATTAGAACATTTGGTGCCTAGAATTTCTACATACAGTTACAAATACTTATTGTATGTTACCAAATGTATGGGATTCTGCTATTTGTATAGCTATGATGAATAGAATAATTGAAAAGATGGGGTCCAGAAGCCTAGAGTGTGTCATAAGACCACACATCTGGTATCTGCTGAAAGATGAGGTTAGCTGAGTGACTAAGGGCATACCCTCAATCCAGACTGCTGGGATCTAATGAACAAGTGTGGTCTTGAGATTATTTTGCTCTTCTGAGCCCTGATGCCTATAGTTGTACAATAACAGTAGCTGCCTACCTCTACACACATTGAATGAGCTAATATAAAGCACTTATGAGGATGTCTATATGTAATAAGTACTACAAAATATTAAGGTTCTTATATTTCATAATCTCACAGTGACACTAGACAGCCAATTCCAGTTGTCATCTTTAAGGTACACAACTGTATGCTGGTGGGAGACATCACAGAAAGGGGATACGGGAGCATCTACTGGTGACGGGTTCTCTCATGGATGGCCAACATTTTAGACATAATTCTGTCCCTGTCTTGATATTAATCATTTCCAGGTGTATCCTATTCCAATCCATTCTCAATCATAATTACTTGTTAGGGCAGTTTTCATACCACAGTTTAGTGCCCCACCTTTGGTTCTGAAGACTCTGTCCTAAAGTGACCCCTGCTCAGACTCTGTTTCTGTCAAGACGTTGGGGAAGTTTATTTTTAGTTATGTTTGTTTAGTTATGTTTGAAATTTTTTTATGCACTGTTGGGTAAGGGGCTATTCTAGGTCTAGGGCAATACAGAAGGGCATTCTGTATTGTTTGCAGGTGTTGGATTTCTGTTGGGGTTGTTTAATTGCTAATGATCTGCATGTGCTATTAGTAGAACACCCGAGGAGTTCTGAAAGATAAATACACCTGAGCTCAGACGCTTGGGGTTCCACGTTGATTGAGTATGGCACTGACCGTGATGGGGGTTCCCTCTGTAGAGGTCTGGCAGAGTTTGCACCTCTGAAAATGCCTCTTTGTCATCCCTGGTGACCCACCCCACAGGTACACAGCTACTGTCCCCAGCTAGTCACTGTGGTTGCTCTACTTTGATATTTCTGTATGCCATGTATGTTTTAAGCACATTTTACTTTCAGACACAAGACTCCTGCTTCTGGGTAGGGCCATGGGTCACTTTTCTGCCGGAATAAGTCTGTGACAGAGAACTGAGGGTGAGGACTGCAAGGCCAGACCAAAGAAAGGTATGGAACAGATATGGGTAGAGAAATAGAAGAACAAGAGGAGGAGAAAAAAATTCAGGAAGAGGTAGAGAGGAGGGTGGAGAGCCGAAGTGGAGAAAGGCGAAGAAGAGAAAGAAAATGTCTGTAAAGGAGGAAAAATCTACCCTATGTAAATAGGGGCTAAGGACACTTTTACTACACAAACTAATCAAAGAGTCTATGTAAGGAATACATTTTAAGTATTTTTTATATTTATCTTAGTTTTCGTTATCCGTAGGCGCAGGTATGTACACGTATGTGCAGATGTCCTGGAGGCCAAGGGTGTCAGATCCCTGGAGTTGGAGTTACAGGTGATGTTGGGCCACCTGACCTGATCTAAACTCAGGTCTGCGCTGAGCACAGGAGAGGTCTAATTCTTCCTTCATGCTAGGCTTCTGCCAGGAAATAAAGAAGCGGCACGAACATAGAGCAAGGATGGAGAAAAATGCAAAGTCTGGCGGAAACATCCTCACAGCGCTGCAAAGTTAACCTACAAACACTTGGTCTTTCTTACAGAAGCCGCGCCCGTGTCAGACAGAGGGAAAATACTTGGTCAGAGAGCATCCACTGTGTGTGCTGCGGATTGAGCCCTGAGTCTCGTATATGGTAGGCAAAGGTCCACGGTTGTAGAGTTAACGCTTACTGCTCTTTGTAAAATTAAATAAATCTGCTCATTTTTTGAACTAAATTGTTAATAATCCTCTATAAAGCTAATCCAGACTTCTCAGTCTACTTTGTGCATGATTCTCCTCTCAATTCCTCTGGATAAATATATTGATCATCAGGTAATCACACTCTATTTTAGCAATATGGTCCTAAAGAGATTGTAGGAAGGTTTATATTAATTTGTTCAGACTGTTATTAAATATCATAGATTGGATTGCCTCAACAACAGAATTGTATTTTCTCTCAGTTCAAGAGATTTTAAATCTCAGATTAAAATGTCAGTGGGCGGCTGCTTTCTTCTGAGACCTCCCACCTTGGCCTGTAGATGGCCAGTTCTTCCCTACATCCTCAAGACAGTCTTCCTTCTGTGTATTTATATTGATTTCCACCTCTTAGAACGCCAGGCATACTGGATCAGGACTTACTCTAGTGGTTTTGTTATAAGGTTATTAGCACTATTGCTACACTCTGTGGCTAAACATAGCTGTGGAACTTGCAGGCAGCGAGCAGAGAGAGATGCATGCTGGGACTCAGCTCCCTTTCTCCTTTGCATTCAGTCTGTGGAACAGTGTCACCCACACTTAGATCGGGTTTTCCTACCTTAATTACCCTAACCTAGCATGTCCCCCCGCAAGCACGCTCAGAGGTTTGTTTCCACAATGATTATAGATCCCATCAAATTAGCAACCAAGATTAACCATAACAGGTGGAATTTGCCTGGAAATGTCCAACCTACTCCCATACGTCTCTGAAGTTACTGGAAGGTTTAGTAAAGTGATGGATGAAGGCGTTTGTGAATCACTAAGTGCAGCCCATGTCACAAGCACTAAAAAGTTATGTCTATGACTGCAATAGGCAAGATGGTACCTAATTAGACACTTTATCATCTCAGAAGTTACCTGACGGGCAATATGCCACGTCTAGGAACCAGTGAACAGTGGTAAATGCCTTAGGGCTTGGCTTCTGTGCTAATAGATGCCAAAATTCCCTGTATGCCCTGCAAGAAGCCTGCTATGTAAAACTGTCCCGTAGAGTGATGGCATTGTCCTCTGTGTGGTGTCATTAGCAAGTTGGAATGGAACTTTCCTGGCAGGTGTTTTTGTTTCATGCCTGAGAGTTGACCGTTTTGTGGATCTCGGTATATTTTATGGGCAGGCATAACTCACGGCGGAATGTGCTGCTGCACTGCTTCTACAGCACGACACCCACCAACAGGTCAGAACACTCAGACAGCAGCAGGCCGGACACGGAAGCATGGAGTCGGAGATGAAGGAAGATGAGATCCAGGCCACCATCTGCTTTCAGCCATCAATGCTGGCAGGTGAGAAGGAACAGGGCGAGAGAAAACACTCATGGAAAGTAACACAATCTACTACCAACTCTTGTCCTGGCTTCTGAAAGAGTAAACAGCTAACCAGTGACCCAAGGCGCTTTGATTCATCTCGCTCTGGTTACATGCTGGCTTCTTTTACAGCCACTGGGAGACCCAAAGTCTTAACTCTGGGTTTCTGCGGCATTCTCCAAAGGAACATAGGATCTAAGGACTTTCTAGACTGTTTTACAAGTTTAGGAGAAAGTTTGAAGAAATCAGCCTTGGAATCTATTTTTCCTCCAAATCTGGTTGGCTAATCATCTCAGTCAGCGGGTCTCAATCAGTGGGTCACGACCCTTTTGGGGAGCAAATGACCCTTTCACAGGGGTTCTCTAGGACCATCATAAGAGTAGCAGAATTACAGTTATGATGTATCAATGAAAATAATTTTATGGTTGGGATCACAGCATGAGGAACTGGATTAAAGGGTCACAGCACTAGGGAGGTTGAGAACCCCTGATCTAAGTCATTCAGGGAATGCTGGCATAATTTGGCTAACAACCACAAAATCTGGAGACCTGGAGGCCCATTTCTCTCTAATTTACACCAATTAAAGAAGGTGTTTCTGATACTCAGTGATTTCAGCTGTTCCTGGAGAGTATTTTACTTATCATGTTGTTTAAAAATGACGTTTTTATTTTTAGATCAATAATAAATGGCTTCCTATGTACTGGGAACACAGGGCAACTCAATATGCTAATTGGTTTATCAACAACAATTCTAAGTGGCGT
This sequence comes from Cricetomys ansorgei, assembly GCA_026225945.1. Classification (NCBI taxonomy): domain Eukaryota; kingdom Metazoa; phylum Chordata; class Mammalia; order Rodentia; family Nesomyidae; genus Cricetomys; species Cricetomys ansorgei. Next base: position 11,821,583 of record JAMJFZ010001133.1, read on the forward strand.
TTTAGAATTACAAATTAAATTGAATTGAGCTTTTATGAATTAAACTGAATTGAGCTTCAGTACATTAGACATGGCAGTTGAAGACTGTAAAAGTCTCTGATTCATAGTATATTGGAAAAGGACATAGTCAATATATCACCTCTAATAGCTCGTGAATAATGCCCAAGAGTGTTGCTTATTGTTGGCCAGAATATGTGTCAAAAGAGGCTTCCATGTCAAAGGCCTTGAATGGAGGATACAAAAGGGTCACCAAGATGGATTGTTAGGGAATAGGGAGTCCATTAGGTGAGTTATCAATCCCATGGACAGACAGACAGCAGCATGGAGGGAGCTCTGAGGCAAGTTCAGGCCCCAGCACCAGAGACAGACAGTTTTGCAAGCTCTGTAGAGAAAATCAGGGTCTGTGTGACGTAAGTGTATGCGTGTGGGGGGTGTCTCTTTGTATACCCTCTGAGGATGGGGAGGTTTCACAGCACAAACCCACAGCCAGGCTCTCAGACTCCCAGGCAGGAGGTGGGAAGGGGTGGGGAGCAGGATGCTGAGCCATCAGCACCCTCTTTGATGTAAACTCACTTCCCAGGAGAGAAACCCTAACACCTGGAGGCTGTGGCTGGTGAGTCACAGCTCCCGAGTGGGGTGCCTGCTGTTAGGGGCTCCAGAGGTGCCATGGCCCTGAGCACTCCTGTGCATTCTTCCACCTTGGGGAACCGGAAGCCAGCACTCCTGTCAGCTTTCTCTCTACTCTTGAAACACCAGGGGCTGTAATTCAATCTGTCTCCTTCCAACTCTACAATATGTTTTTCAATTTAATGGTCTTTTTCTATAACCGAAACAATGAAAGTAATTTGAGATACAGAGAGTTTCGCATCTGTCTCTGATGTAATGTTTCTCCAGGTTTTTAGAACTTTTCCTAGACCTTTGAGACAAAGCTGTAGAAGGATGCTCAGACTTTAAAGCTGACACTGTCATCTTTGAGCAGTAGGCATACATGTGGCACATGGACATACACCCAGGCAAGACACCCCGACACATACATAAAATAAAGTGAGAAATGTAGTTCAGACTCCTTGTTCCACAAACACGGAGATGGTGGCATTATTTATTTATGACAATGGTCACATAAGAAGAGAGAAAGAGATTGGGTGATACGAGAGAGCCTAGGTTGATATTTTGAACACATTGAGTTCTACATGCCTGTGGAAGTCAAAATAATGATGCTTCGGGAGTTCCATGGACATAAGGACCTGGACTTCACAAAGATGACAGTATACCGGAATTAAATTTAGAATCAAAAATCAGTAAGTTAAAGGCTAGAACATAGCCACTGGTTGATCATGGTTTACGTCAGCGTTTAAGAAAGACAAGAGAGGGACTGGGTGTGAAATGTTGGCAACAGTAAAAATCTGAAAGCAAAGTACAGAAGCAAACAATAAAAATAAAAACAAAGATGTCAGCGAGTCACCACCAAGAGACAGAGACAGGATGACTAGGAAACGGGGACATTACTTGGAGGTTTGGCCAAAGCATATTTAAGACGAGCAATGAGGACCAAAATCAGACTGAGGTGAGTTGAGGAATGACTAGAGAAGAACACACAGAGGCAGGAAACTCAGTGTGCCCTGGGAGAGTTCCCTGCTGTGGATGGAACTTTGCAGAAAAAGTCACACCTATGTTAAAGACCCTACCAGGCTGTTTGACTGCTTGCAATGCCATGATTGTGGAGGGTCGGAATGTTGCAGATCTGGAGACAAATTATCTTGGGCTATCTTTACTCCCTTGGATGGCCATTCATTGTCCATCTCTGTATGTGACTTAACAACCTTTAAATTCTCAGGTAAAGTGTATTAACAGACCACCAGAACCCAACAACCTAGAGCAAACTTGAAGACAGTCATCAGATAACATCTGAGAGGATCAGCAACTCTTAGTGGTGGGCAGCACTGTCCCCACCTCTCTGCTTACTGTCAAGTACTCACTTTCCCAGAAGCCTTTGTTTCCTTTCAACATTTAACAAGCCAATCCAGTATTCAAGTCCTGAGCAATCGGAGAGATTCCTTAGATACTGCCTGTTTCCTTTAAAAGGTGGCATCTGGTCTTCGACATTTTATAAAGTGGTTGGCCCCTGCATGCAGGTTTGCTCTGCAGAATAAAAGTGCTCTTGCTTTTTGCATACGTGGTCTCGGTGGTCTTTGTGGGGTGATTCTCGGACCCAACACACCTAAAATCCATAGCATAGTTTTCTCCACTCTCCTGTAATTTGCCTACTTTCTGTCCCTACTAATGTGTTGGGGAGACGCCTTGACTTTGAACTCTTGTTCTGTGACTGTAACGCCTGTGTAAATTCCACATCACAGCATGTCATTCTGGCTAACTGAATCTGTGTTCCTGGGCCATGGTCACTCATCTTTGCTGCAGAATAAACTATCTCTTATTCTTCTTGAGGAAAATGCTGTGTTTTGCATCAGTGTAGGCAATGAGCAGAGGGTCAGGAGCCAGTCCACAGCTATCCACGCTCCACTCTACAGAGGCTCCTGGGTGAATAAGGCGGTCCAGCTGGTATGGTGCATCTTTTTCTAAACTCGACTCCGTCTAAGCAAATAAGAACAGAAACAAGTAAGAAAATCAGTACAAATCAAGATAAGGAGGTAAGAAAAATGAGGCAGAACTTGGAAGAAAGGGAAAGCAAACACCCGCCTGATTTGTCCTCAGGGGACCTCTGACTTGTCCAAAACCGACTCACGCGAGGTGGAAAAGGAGACGTGCTTGGCTGAACCAATGAGGACTGGCTAGATAAACAACGGCGGGACTTCCGGGTGTGTTAAAGTTTATTCTTTGTAGTTTCTCCTCAAACGGGTCAGTGACATCCCACAAGTAAAATGTCCTCAGTGCCACAAGACTTTAAAGGGATCTGGCTCCAGGCGCTGTGATGCATTACCAAACGGCAGGAGGATGACGATTGGAAGTCGGAGATTGTCTTCAGCTTCACGGCGCGTCTGAAGCCAGGCCAACCCGAGAAAGAGCAAGGCCCTAGGTGCAGTTTACAAATGGAGCCACTGAGGCAGCAAGCTGAAACACACAGCGAATGGCAACGTACAAGCCCATCACACCCATCAACAGAAGAGTCTCACAGGACTCAGTCCTCGCTCTAGCTCTGGTCATGATGAGAACTGGTGCACAGAAGTGTTCTTGTTCTTGTTTTGTTTTGTTTTGTTCTTGGTAGAATTTTGTCAACTAAAGTCAATCCATTCTTACTTTCTATAATTGTGGGCAGTTCTTCAAGATAAAGGCCTTACCCCGTATTCCAATTTCCCCCACTATTTACCTCTTAATTTTTGACACTTTTAAGTTATCTTTGGAAGTAACATCTTTTCTAAGTAACAATGGATATCAATAAACAAGGCCTCCCGGCTACCTGTTAACCCAAACTCAACCACAGTCAGTACTTTTTGCCCGTATGCAGTTTCCAGGAGACAGATGTCCCGGGTTAGCCAGGGTTGTGACTTTCTTGGCTGCATTTCCAGAACCTAGTGTGGGTCTTGGCACTATTAATAGTCACTGGAGTTTTAAAAAGAAGGAATAAGAAATGAATCCCATTTAGCTCTGAGGATAGTTTCCATGGCCTCACAGCCGGGGAACAGTGATTCCCCCTCCTCCCCGTTTCCAATGGTTCCTGCACTGGCGGCCTCCGGACTAGAACTGTGGTCAGATCCGAATTGTTATAGTGATTGGAGACTGGGAATTTTCTGCTGAGAGGCCTCATCCCTGAGCACCTTCATCCTCACAAACACAGCCTCACCTTTTTCTTTCCTGTTGCCTGGGTCCCTGCCTGGAGAGGGAGCTGGAGAAGTCAGAATCTTCCTTCGTGCACGGCCAGGTGGGAGGAATTGATAAAGAAACGAGAAGTTCTGGGGAAGGGCCAGTGTGTGTGAGGGAATAGGTGCAGAACCGCTAAGGACATGCTGCAACAGGCTCCACGATTACAACCGATACCCCATTCCTCTTAGATGAAGCTGATATATTTAGTTCCTACAGTGTTAGCAGCAGGGAGTTCAGCCCTTAGGTTTTAGCAATGACTCTCAGACTGTGAGCTCATTTGACAGGAATCCTTAGGTGATTAGCATATTAGCCTACAGATAGCTTATTCAGAATCTAAGCTCAGAGGCTGTCACATTGAAAAAGACGTTTCCTGTGTCAGCTTTGAAAATAAAGTTGGTCTCTCACAGTCGCCTGTGCTGTAGCTTCAGGAGCTTATTTTGAAATCTCTTTGAACTCCTGATAAAGCAGACTTGTAGGCTACCATCTTCCTCAAAGGAGCCTGCTAAACTTGCATCCTTCACATACCTACCAGGCCTTACTGGGGCTCTCTACTCCTCCTACATATTTAGGTTCAACAGTCCTCAAATTGCCTTTGAGGAAGGGATAGCACAGGTGGGTTCTGAAGACCTGTCACTCCCAGGAGAAAGACACGGCTGTCTGAGCTCTCCTGTCATCGGAATCTTCTAAGCCGACATGAATTAAACTGATATTGCTAACTCAGTAAGTGCAGGTGCTAGTAAAAGGACCGGGGAGAACAAAGGAGCCATTCTCTGCACTTCTCAGGAAATGCTGCCCATAGGAAGGGAAGCGTCTACCAGGCACGGATGGCAGAGAGGCTCAAGCCTGCCCACAGCTGTGGGAGAGAACTCCATCTGGTTTCTGTAAGCGGAAATGCCCGTTGGGCTGAGTATCTCACCCGCCAACTTTCACCTTTCACTAGAAAGTCAGATTCTGTTAACCGTGTTGTCAGGGTCAGAGCCTGTGCCCCGGGAGCTTGGCCAGCAGTCTTCAATAAGCCAATTAAACAAACCAGAGAAACAAGATTCGTTCAGTTTGGTGATGAAGTAATCACGACACAGCAGACAGCTAGGTCTACAGGCATCCTACGGGCGCTCTTGACATTCCCTCTAGGAGGAAGATGGGGTTCCCAAGACCCTCAGAGGATCCTCCCTGGAGACTGCATACGGGGCTCTCTCTCCTGCCTGACCACACTTTATGTGTAGGAAATAAAAAAATTTAAATTTTAAATTTTATTTATTTAAAAAAATAAAAATAAGATAAAATAAAGACATTGACTAGTTTGGGACCATTTAGTGGCATAGCTGTGCACAAGTCCCCCATGTTCTTGTGAGTAACACCCAATAACTGCATTTAATCACTAAGCTGGATTTACAGAAGCCTTTCTTTTGTCTCTTGGGTCCTTCCCCATTTGGGATGAATAGACAGTTCTTTTTCCTCTCCCAGGCAATGTCAGGGAACATGTGCCTGTATGAATGACTTTAGTAGTTCGTCGATGCTGTTGGACACCAAACACTATGCAACCCGCTTCTCAGCCCCAAATAACTAATCTCTAGTGTGCACAATCAGGTGGATGCATGTTTGGGCACAGATGGGACTTTTGAGTGTTAATAAAATCTCATAGGATGGTAAGCTATTGAAGCAGAACGTTGCCAAGACCAAAGCAAGGGAACTCGGTGAACCTGAACTCAGTAGTTCTCCTCTGCTGCCACCCATTGCACTTTTCAGGGTCTACACGGGAAGACAGCATCAGTTTTCATCACTGTGAAACAGTGCTCATGGACAGTTTCTTCTATGAAGATCAGTAATTAACTGAGCTCATGGATCTAGAGATTCAGGGCTATGCTGTCAAGCAGGTGAGCTCTGATGAGGACCTCTGACAGATGGCATTCAAGACAGACGTGATACAAGATGGGAAGATGACATCACCTGTCAGGAAGCCAGGGCATAGACAGGTGCCCTCAGTTTCATGGCCTCTCTCTTGGCCTTTCCCCTTAAATGCCATTCCATAATCAGCATCAACACACTAAGGGCCAAGTTCCCAACACACAAATGTCTCAGGACACATCCAAATTGCAGCACAAGTCAGCGTAGAGCACACTGCTCCGAAACAGATAGCTGTTGTTATGGCTTGAATTAAAAGTGTCCCTCAGAACTCACGTTCTGCTGCAGTGCTCAAAAGTGGGACCTCAGGACAGAACTAGCTCCTGAGTGCTCTAACCTCATCAACTGACTGGCCCATTGATTGAGTTGTAGTTTAGTGGCCTACTAGCAGAAGCTTTAGGAGGTCCCTGGGAGCTTGGATTTGAAAGTTATACCTGATACCTACCTGCCTCTTACATTCTCTCTCTCCCACCACCCTACCCCATCAAGTGAGTCACCTGGTTCCACCTCATGATCTTCATAAGTGTCTGCCTCGCCTTAGGCTCAGAAGCAATAGAACTATGTATTCTCCTCAGCTAATGCCTTGATTGCTCTTCTATTTCTATGATCAAAACATGATCAAACATGCCGAGACCAAAAGCAACTTCAGGAGGAAAGGGTTTGTTTTTCCTTATATTTTGTAGTCCATCACTGAGGGAAGCCAAGGCAGGAGCTAAAGGCAGAAAATCAAGGCAGGCACTGAAGAAGAGGCCATGGTGGAATGCTGCTGACTACCTTGCTCCCCATGGCCTATTCAGCTTGCTTTCTTATACAACCCAGGATCCCCTTCCTAGGAGTGACACTGCCCGAAGTGGACTATGCCCTCCCACATCAATCATTAGTTAAGAAAATGCCCTGACAGGTCAATCTGATGGAGGTAATTCCTCAAATGATGTTACTTCTTCCCAGATGACTCTAACTTGTGACAAGTTAACAACAAAAACAAATAATAAAAATGAAAACCAACCAGCATGGCTACTGCCCTAAAGGATCTGTAGGCAGGCCTATCCTACCCTGCTTCACTGGCAGCCAAACAGTGCTGCTCTGAAAATGGGGGAGAAAGATCCCGAGAGAACTATCATACATCTGATGCAAACTTAGGAGGAAGGAATTTCAAAGTACCCTGCTGATGAGGATTTTAACCTGCTATAGAATGAGGACTGTGTAAAATGGCTTCTATCCTTTTTAAAAAATAATACTTTTCTTAATAACTTGAGTTTCATACAATGTTTCTATAACACCCTCTTCCCATTCCTCCCTAGTCCACCGTCCCACCCCCATGACCTCAAAAACAAACAAACAAACACTAAACAAAAAAACAAATAAATGAAAATTAAGTCCAGCTTGTGTGTCAAGAGCATGGATCATAGGCATTGTCATGATTTTTGGAGGCAGCAGGCTGCTCTGATTATGGACATTCACTTGGGCTATATTAGCATGCAAGTAAGTATAACAAAGTTTGACCTGGAGTTGAGCTTCACTGCCCAAACCTGCAAGTACCCGAACATCACACAGGCACCAAGATGTCCTGCATGTGTCAAGGCATCCCACAGGCACCAGATCATCCTGCAGATACCTGAGTATAACAGAAGTATCTAGATGTCTCACAGGCGCCAGGACATTCTACAGGAGCCAGGAACTCCTGCAGGCACCCAGACCTCCTGTAGGCACCCAGACATCCCACAGGCACCAGGACATCACTTGAGCACCTAGACATCCTGCAGACACACGGACATCCTGCAATCACCAGGGCATCTTGCAGGTGCCCAGACCTCCTGAAGGCACCCAGACATTCCACAGGTACCAGTGCCTTCCAAGAGCACCCAGACCTGGCACAAGCTCCTAGACCTCCCAAAGGGACCTGGATATTCCAGAGGGATTTCGTCCTCCTGTAAACACATGAGCATCCTGCAGGCATCTATATATCATGTAGGCACCTAAACTTCATGCAGGTACATGGGCTTCATGCAGGCACCTGGACTTCTTGCAGGTGCTGAACAGCCTGCCAAAACAATTATCTCCTGAAGCCATCCATGTTCAAGCACCCAGTGAACATTGACAATGTCAGCAGTGCAGAGAGATCTTTAATTGTCGTGGTCTACGTGAGCATTTTGAAGTTTCTAAGACCCCCTCTGATAAGGAGACCCAACCCCTAGTATGGAATATTCTTCATTTGAACATCTTGCTGGTGCTCAGAATTGGCAGTGCATTCTGGTGTAGCAATTGCTGAAGCTCTAGATTGTTGCACACCCCTTGTACCCTCATCATCTGTCCTGCTGCTTCTGCCCTTGTGCTTATAGCTCATGGGTAGTACCACAGCCCATGCTCTCGCCCATCCCATCAGGGAGAGCAATACAAGTAGTGGCCATGGCCATGGGAGTGGCGATATTGACCAGGCAGGTGATGAAGAGGCCAGGAGGATCTGTTGACAACCAGAGGACAGGTCTTGTGTGGATCCTCAGTCCAGGAAATGAGACGTCTTCATATCCTGCTGTTGCTCAGGACCAGGGTGATTCTGTGGTTTAGGAATAAGTTTGGGGAGCAGGACCTGGTCGAGCTATAGACTGCTGCATCCTACCCTGCCCTCATCTTTGACTGTCCTGCTGCCTGGCCTTTGGGCCTGCAGTCTTTGTGCACTGGCCTGCACTGTCTCCCTAACCTGATGGGGTCAGGGAGAGCTATACAAGCACAGGAGCAGCAGTACTGGCCTGGTGGGCAGTGAAGAGGCCAGTAGGGCCTGGTGGTAGCCTGAGGACCGACCCCTTGTCAGCCCTGGGCATGCACCCATGCCTGTCCCTGGCCCCAGCTATGAGTCTCCTGGCTGTACTCACCTGTGGTTCCCCAATCTGTTGAGTTCCTAGCTCTGCCTCTCTTTGCAGTGTGTGTGCTCCCCATTCTCCGAGTGGCGGCCCTGGCCTTAGGCCAGATTGTGGCCTCAGCCTCCTGACATCCTGAGCACCCATTCATCACGGGGTCACCTAGCTCCCTTGTCCTGCATTCTGTTCACACCACTGCCGCAACTGTGATTCCAGTTCAGTGTCTTCCCAGCAGGCTCTGCTATCCCTCCTCTCCACTCCCAGCCGGCTGACTTTCCAGGTGGGTCACCGCAGCTGCATCTTTCCAACCGCTTTTAATTCACAAAGTTCTTCCCCCTGGACTAGGCACCAGTGTAGTTTTTCTGGTCTATGGATACACGAGGAACCGGAGGAACCTGAGTGGAGGCAGTGGAACTGACGGATTCTGCCTACTGCCCTGCCCTGATACTGAGTCCTGTCCTTGGTTCTGTTCTTCCATCTTAGCCCCGCCTCATGGCGTGCTTCCTCCATGCTGTGGGCCAAACCTCCGAGCTGAGTGGGATCCTTCTGACCCCCACCTCCCACACAGGTAGTTGTAGTGATGGGGCACCACAGGCCCTCCCGGAAGAGGTGCTTTTTGGCCAGACTCCCCTCCAGGCTTGCCTCCTCCGTGCCGCGGGTTGAACCCACTGGCTCTTCCCACCGTGCTCCCTCTAGTGACTCACGGCCAGTGGATCTTCCCGCTCCCTCACTGCAGCTGTGTTTTTCCAACCACTCCCGATTCTCAGCGTTCTCAGCGTTCTCCTCGGAGGGCTCGGTGCCAGTGTAGCATCTCCCGTTCCAGGTGTACATGAGGAGCAGGGATGCCTTGAGTGGAGGCAGTGGGGCGGTGGCCGGAGCCCTGTTAGACTCTACCTGCTGCCCTACCACCATCTTGAATCCAGGGCCGGCTTCTATCCTTAATCATTGGTTCTTAGAGGTATTCTCTAAGGTTCTGGAAACAGCAATGACACGCACTACTGGCTGAGGAATCTAGTCGTTGACTATAACCATTTTTTATATCACAGCTCCTGGTAACATTTTATTTAAGAAGAAAAAAATTCATTTCCAACACTAAAAACACACCCAGTTGCATGTTCTTTGTTCTGTTAGGTGTTTAGAACAAAAGGGCTCCTTGCACAATCTGCAAGGTTAGACCCCTGAGTAGGCACTGTGACTGAAGAATAATGTCTTCATTAGGAAAATGAAGAGCCTCTTAGTTATGTCGCTATTTCATAGATTAGCACATCCTTTACTAAATAAGCTCTCTTGGTCTAGAGTCAAAAGTACAAGCCATAAAGTCTTTTTTGAAGTATTTAAGATAAATAATAAGTAACATCAAAGATAGGTGAAAGCCTTTAGACATCAGACAGAGTTGGGCAGTGGTGGCCCTGTCTCAGATTAAAAACAAACAAACAGGCAAAAAAAAAAAGACAAAACAAAAACAAAAACAAAACCCCAAGACTTACAGGCCATATTCTTCCCATGATATAGAGCTAATAAAATTCCTGGACAGGACATAAAACCAACCTGTGAGGATCTCTGAAAGGTGGAGAGAAGGTAGAGGAAACAGGGGTTGTAGAGCTGAGGCATGATGGGCTTCTTCTTGCCTCAGAGAACCCACAGTGGCTTCTAGAGGAACCCAGTATTATATCAGAGCTTGCTTCTGAGTGTGACATCATCACAGGCCATCATGAAGCACTGGAGCTGTGGTCACCTACAGAATCCCTGGTCACTGCATTATCAGACCAATGCAGTAATGGCTTCATGGTAATAGAAATGTATTTGCTAGCATTTCTCTATATAATGAGGTGCTGTGTGCGTATGTATACGCATAAATGTATGGTTGTGTATGAGCATGTGTGTGTATGTATGTGTATTTCTCTCTGTGTGTGTGTGTGTGTGTGTGTATGTGTGTGTGTGTTTGTGCATGATGTGGGTTCTTTGAATGCAACAGAGTTTTTTTTCCTGGCTCTTAGTGATCTTACCTTGGGGTGCTAAAACCCCAGAAAATCAGTAGCCACCAAAACCACCACAAGCCAGTGTCTTCTAAGTTCATTGTCTCATGGCCAAGAATAATAAGGAACTGAGGACTGGGAGTGAGAAGAGGATGCAGATGAATTAAGAAAAAGTAAGCATGAGCTCCAGAAAACAGAAGGGAAGAACACCTGTGTGCTGCCCTGCCAGGTGGGCTTTTGTGGATCTCCTGCAGGAATTGGACAGAGACTGGGGCAATCCCTTATTGGGACTGATCACTTCTAAGCACATTGAGGGATGATTTGTGAATCATCCTGTAAGAAATTCACAGACACTATTGGTCTCTCAGTCCAATCGGAGGGTTAATGACTTAGAGAAGGGATCACTTGTGCTGTGAATCCAGCTCATGATCCACCATGAGCCCTAATTTGCTGCCAAGGGGGAGCTTAATTCTGCTCTTGACCAGATCATCGCCTGAGATTTCCTTCCCCACACCCTCCTGCCTGCCCCTCCTCTACATTCGACTAGAGGTAGGGCTTTTCAGCGGTGCAGTCTTTGTGACAGTCACCCATGCTGCAGTGGGAATTGTCATTGAGCCATCCATGCTCCTCTAAGAAACCCAGTAAACTCTCTCACCAAATGGGACTTGAATGGAATAGTTTCTTTGGTTTATCGTGGGTGAGTAAGCAACAACCAGCAATCTAGAAATGACAATGGCCACAGACAAAACATATGCCTAACAAAAGCCTGCTTACCAGTTCTCTCTAGCCAATGGGCCAGATTGGTGAGAAAGGAAGTTTTAGGCAGTTATCATTCTATTTAGTCAAACATCACAGAGAAAGGTCTAGCCTCCACCCCTACCCATATCAGCAAGAACTGTACAGGAACCTGACCTATCACCTCTACTCAAATGGTATTAGTCAGTGTTTTACTGCTCTAAAGAGACCTCTTGACCCCAGCAGCTCTTATAAATGAAAATATTTTAATTGGGGCTGTCTTACAGTTCAGAGGTTCAATCCGTTATCATCACAGCAGGAAGCACGGCGGCATGAGAGTAGGCGTGGTGCTGAAGAGGTAGTCGAGGGTTCTCTATCTGGATTGGCAGACAGCAACAAGCGAGAGTGAGCCACTGGGTCTGGGTTAAGCTTCTGAAACCTCAAATCCATCCCTAATAAGCACTAGGTAGAAACAAGGACAGATGTGTTCATTTTGCTCCCTGCTTAAGTTTCCATAGTTTTGATTTTGGACATCCCTCTGTCTCCAAGAACCGATGTAACCAAAGTGCTTGCTTTTTCTTACCACCGTGGTAGACCTTTTCTTCTCCCGTTGCTTAGGGTTCAACTGCTTCGTATACTCTTTTAGACGATTGTTCAGAGGTGTTTGTGGCGTCATATTTTTATGTAGCGCATAATCAATTGACTAAAAGATTTTCAAAATAAACAGAGAAACATACGAATTCTGGGATGAAATCCAAGATGTTTTAAATGAAGACAAACATAACCAGGGAGATTCCACTTGTTTATACAGCCAGCTGTGTGTCTCTCCTTCAGTCTTCCTCTTTTATGGACTCCCAGGGAACCATCTCTGGATGGCTGGACCCCTGCATAATGTATTAGAAAAACAAAACTAAATTTTAAGTAAGAAATCCTGATAGAGCAAGCATGATACAGTGGACATCTATTGGTTGCTCTACCGTTGTCTGTAACATCATATAAAATATTACAGTCTATGGGGCTAGAAAGATAGCTCAGCAGTTAAAGGCACTCACTGCTCTTCTGGAGGACCTGGATTCTGTTCCCAGACCCACGCTGGGTGACTTACAGCCACCTGTAACTGCAGCCCTAGGAGACCTGAAACCTTCTTTGGGCCTCCAAGGGCACTGCACTCACGTGACATACTCACATGGACACACATATACACAGACATAAAAATAAACCTTAAAAAATTCAGACTCTAAATGTCATGAGTGGGAACAAATAAACATTATTCTATACTATGAGGGAAATTAACTAGAATTTGAAATTACCTAATCAAGATTCTACACTTTTCTTTCAGATGCATTTTTTTTTCACCTCAAATATAATATAAAGCAAGTTAGTAATGATTTATATTGGTAACCAAGACTATCATTAATAGATGAGTGTTTGTGTTTAGTGGTCGGGTACATTGTAGCCTTGCACTGGTGCAGTGGCAATATTAAGCAGCCCCAGCAGACAAATACATCAGAAGACAAAAGCAGTTATGAGAACTCGGTCTGGGGTCTCAAGAAAATAACCACACGATAAACAGTATTTCCACAAGGCAGAAATTTTACTTCTGTAGAAGGTTATGTGCCCACACTTAAGCAAATAGCAAGCACACCCATGAGGTTCCTGACACAAGGGGTCCTGTGCCTCCCTCTAGTTGGAGCTCAGCCTCCTGTCCTTACGCAACCAGCTAACACAGAGCTGTGCAGTTTCCAGGGAGAACTAGGACCTATTTCAGGGAGTGCTGACCCTGAAGGGATCTGAACTCCTGCCAGCTGCTTCTTCACAATTCGTCGTATTTAACTCTCTGAAAGACTGGACATTCTGTTTACATTTCCCACAGCTTCCTTAGACTGTCTAAGTCCTTGCGGGCGGCAAGGGGGCAGGAGATTGTGAAAAGACTTTCCAGGGGGCTGAAGAAATCTGCTCTGAGATCTGATGGTGGCTAGGGCACCCTTTCTGCAGGACTGCTTTTCCTTGAAGGTGCTGGTTTCCAGCCCTATCTTTCCCTTCACCTTCCTCTTTACAATGGCCCTCCTTCTGCACTATGGAAAGGAAACAAAGTGAAAATGTGAATTCACACCTCCCAAAATTCTGAGGAATTTCAAGCCAGTGAAAGCAGCATTAACCCAAGTGTGGGGCTTCTGAGCTGGGCACCCTAAGGGAGTTCAGGGAGGTCGGTGAGTCTCTCCTCACTAGCAAATCTTGTCCTAGTGCATTTTACAGTGCATAGGTACTGAGACAGTATATTTCCGGCACTTCTACAATCAGAGGGTTCCCATGTGCTGCTCTTAGCTAATCTGAAAGGATGGATTCCTGTTGTTAAATGATGGATAATTAAAACTAACTTTAATAGTTAATCACCATGGGATTGCTTTGGTATCTAGGAGCTCAAAGACTTGAACCATATATTCCCATCACAGTTCTTTTCCGTCCTTTCCATTAATCTATGAATGGATTTTATTTGCCATTTTATGTAGAAAAGACAATAAATAGAGAAGAAAATAAATATTGAATACCTAATTTTAGCCAATAAATATACATGAGCTTATGTGAATATTTATATGAAAGAGCTGTTTTGAATTTTCATCTTATTAAGAAATATTAATTTAATACATTTTTCTTTGTTTAATAATTTCCTAAGAAGATATATGTTTATGACACTTCGGCTGATTTAATGTAATAATTACAGTTTCAGCTGAGTCCAGCAGGAAATTCTCTTAAGCCTTAAAGTCACCGAAGCTTTTTTGATTAAAATGCAAACATTTACCTATTTTATTATGATATAACAACCAGTGAAGCCACCTTTCAAGCATAAACACTATTATAACTTAGAGTAAATGTCTGAAAGAGTAGTGAAATGGAAATATAAACCAGGGGCTGGAGAGACAGCTCGGTGATTAAGAGCACTCCATGATCTTCCAGAGGTCCTGAGTTCAATTCCCAGCACCCACATGGTAAGTTCACAGCCCTCTATAATGGGAGAAGAGACGACTCTAATGATCTGGGAGGGGAGGCTGTAAGACACTCACACTAACCATGAGAAGCTGGGCGTTGGAGTGCAGGCCCTGGAATACAAACACTGTAGAGGTGGAGTCAGAAAAATTGTGAGTTTGTGGGCAGCCTGGGCTACAAAAGGATATTCAACCCCAGCCTGGGCTACAGAGTAAGACCTTTTTAAAAAAAGAATAAACTAAGTATTGTAAGGATGGGAGTCAGGATAGTGTGGGAAGGCCCGGAAGCCTTCAGCTTCTTGCGAACCAATACCAATCAGGTGGCTTAGTGGTCTCGACAAAATTCAGGCGGTTAACCAATGATCAGAGGCTGATTCAGTTTGAAGCTGGTGAAGATGAAGTTTTGGGGACTCTGATTTGCATGGGCCCTTTTTAGAGCCCCAGTGACTGTGTGGAATTTTGTGTTCTTTACTTGGAGGTGGTACGCCAAATGCATGAACTTCAGACCCCGCATCAATTCTCAGGCTGGGAGCTCCCAAGACTCTTCTTCAGTCTTGGTGATGAACAATCACCCACACTCTCAGAGGGAGTGGTAGATTAGACTATTGTTTTCCACTGTTTTTCCCTTCCCTTTGTCTACCACGGAGTTCATTGCACAGAGAGCGTTTTTTTCTTATTTCACTGCTCCTGGCTTTAGCTACCAGGTTTGTTTATTAATTTCTTTTTCTATTGCAGTCACAAATCACCATTGGCCAAAAGCAACTTAAATAAAGAGTTTATTGTGGCTAGTATTTCTTAAAGCACAGGATCCAGTGTGGCATGGTGACAGGAACAAAATATTTCATCTCCACACAGGAAGAAGAGAAATAAAGCAAGAAGAAAGAGTGGGGGAGAGAGAGAGAGAAAAAGAAGGAGGAGGAGGAGGAGGAGAAGGGAGAGGAGGAGAGGAGAGGAGAGGAGAGGAGAGGAGAGGAGAGGAGAGGAGAGGAGAGGAGAGGAGAAGAGAAGAGAAGAGAAGAGAAGAGAAAGAGAAGAGAAGAGAAGAGAAGAGAAGAGAAGAGAAGAGAAGAGAAGAGAAGAAGAGAGAGAGAAGAGAAGATGGAGAGAGAAAGAAGGAGAGATGATAGACTAGATAGATGATAGATAGATAGATAGACAGATAGACAGACAGAATAACACAAATACAGAGATAGGAAGAAAGAATGACCAGGGAGTGGTGGGAGCTATAAACTCTCAAAGCCCGCCCTCAGTGACACACTTCCTCTACCAAAGCTCCACCTTCCAAAGGCTCCACCAATTGAGGAGTAAATATCAAATACATGAGCCTATGTGGCCATTTCTTATTCAAATCATAGCTCGTTTTGGCCAATGGAATGCTCTGCTCTGCACCAGAAGACAGCAATAGAGACCCTAAATATTCCTTTAGGCAAAGGCTTGCCTTTGGGTTCTCTGGAAAATGCATCCAGGGTAGTCTTCGTCAGTACAGACTGACAGTGTGTGCAACGAACCTGGATCTGACATAAGCCTGAAGCCAAACCCAGTCTAAAGTGGTTGAACTAAAGTTGACCCTCAAAGAAAAGAAACAACTTATCTATTATCATATTAACTGAGATTTTGAAGTACATCTACAAAATTATGTTATATATTACAATGAGTGGAGACAGGCTATATAATTTTATCAGTGTAGGCTAATTTTTGCTTCAGTAACAAAATCCTTATTCCCCCAACTTCTCACATTATATGCCACCATAGGTCAGCTAAAGCTTGCTTCCATAGTTTCACTCAGGGACCTTGTCTGATGTAAAAATAATAAAATAATAATAATAATAATCCCTCACCTGGATTCACAAGTCAACCAGAGGATGAAGAGATATAGAACTGGTCACTAGCTTTCATAAATTTTACTCAGAAATATAAGTATTGATCCCACTTGTATTTTATTGGGTGCAAACAAGTTGCAGAGCTAAGCCTCTGCAGGGCAAGAATGCACAGTCTCTCTACGGTAGCAATTCAACAGAAGTTGCACAACACTTCAGCAGGGCAGGAATGCAGGGTCCCCCTGCAGCAACATCTCAACAGGAAAGGGCTCACAGCAAAGCTTCCACTTGTAGAAGAAAGAATAAAACCTACCACAACAATGCTTGTGCGTTTTGAGTATTTATTATGGAGTAGATTAACTCCAACCCCTGTCCCCATGTTTTATATTTCTCCTCTTTGGCTTGAACTGTATTTCAGATGAATCTTCAATGCGAAGAGCATATCTGTCATTCCTGTGGATCTGCAAGCTATTGTGCACTCCTTTAGTGGGGTGAGCACATCACTCTACACAGGACTGACAGGCAGTAATATAGAGCTTGTCATTTCCTCCCCAGTACATCAACACTGCCCTGTATTTCAAACATCAGTGTTTTCCATGGGAAATTAGATAGTATTCGGTTTCCAAATCAAGCAGAATTATTGTGTAGGGTTATAGATTTCATTTTCCCTCATCACTTTGGAAATGTGAATTCCCAAGTACGTGGATGTCAAAAGGGTACTGATAAACTCCACACAACATCTACTAGGCTGCAAGAAAAGCTATTTCATATTTTACCCTAGCATGGAAGGGGAATTCTATAATTTATTTCTCATGTAATTAGGATCCAAAGAGCCAGCTGGTCAAAATACTAATCACTTTTTGTTTGGTCTGTTGTGTTATTTCTTTTTCCATTTGTCAACTTTACTGTCCTGTGGTCCTTTTTGACATTAGTGCATAGTTCATAAGCCAAGATGGTCACCTGAGGCAACTGTCTACCTAGATGCTCCAGTCAAATGTGTGAGCATCTGCAAGGACTGCCCACCCACCCTTTTCTCTTTGCTGCCGCAGCCTTAGTTCAGGCCCCTGCAGTGCAGAGCATAGCTATGCGTTCATGTGGATCTGCAGGCTGTCACACTTTCCTGTGCCTTGGTGTCTCCTCTCCTCCCTCTCGGCCTCCTAAGGCAGCCGATGATTCTCTTCCATCTTCGTTCAGTGACTCATCCAGGAAAGCTTGGGAAACTTGTCATTGGAAAGAGGGTTGACACCCAGAGACAAACCATGTGTCCACCATGAAACTTTGACTGATAACATTGCATTCTCCCCTTGACATCTTAATCCTTTTGAGGCAAAAAAGGGGGTGAGGGAGAAAGTGGAAAAGTACCTAGAATCTGACCAGCTTCATTGCTGGAGCTCAGGGCAAACAACAACGACAAAACAAAAACAAAAACAAAACAACAACAAAAAAACAAACTTCATTTTGGATGATCGTGGAATTGACAGAATTCAGGCTCTCAACTCACACAACGTGGAATACCGTACTTGGTGACTGGTATCTGGACATTTTTTTTAACGTGAAAAAAAGGTTCATTTTAATTTTAGTGTGTGAGTATTTGCCTGAATGTAGGTATGTCCACCACATGCATACATTAGCCATAGAGGCCAGAAGAAGGTGTGGGATCTGGAACTGGAGTTACTGACAGTTGAGCAATCATATGGTTTCTGGGAACAGAATTTAGGACCTCTGTATGAGCAGCAAGTGCTCGGACCACTGAGCCATCTCCCCAGCCCCTGGTATATGAGTCTTAAGTGAATGGGATGGTGGTTGTTAGAGATCCACAACTGGGTTTGTTTATTTATTCATTTATTTATTGTTAATTATTATTACGGAGGGAGAGAAGGAAAAAGAGAGACTGTTCAGGTGTCCACATGTCACAGCCCGCATGTGAAGGTCCAATGATAACTCTGGTTAGTCAGTTATGTTCTTCCACCTTGGGAGCTGGGGATGAAACTCAGGTCATGAGGTTTGTGTGGGAAATGCTTTCACCCTAGCTGAGCTGTCGCACTGACCCAACTCTGAAACTGCTGGTAAAATGATCCAAGGTGAAATAAAGGTCAGAATAGCATTTAAATTTACTAAATTAAACTTACCCTCTGTAGTTAGCTATATTTTTGATAAATTTTATCCTTCCCATGTGTAACTATGCCAAACTCTGTACATGTATGTGCATGTTTCTATTTAGGTGAACGTGTGTACAGTGTAACATGATATATTCATTTGTATCTTGATTTTTTTTTAAACTTGAGAGAGTATTTCAGAAAGACCATCTTACAGAGACATCTTAGCATCTTTATTAGGTGCCTATAATCTGCTATACAGATGGTATGTCATAGTTTGTATACTAATTCTCTTTGAATGAACTCTTAGTTTTTCTCCAATATTTTGATAGTTTATATAGTATTGTAAAGCAAACTTTGGTTCATGCTGTGGATTTATTTTTTCAAAATTCCCAGAAGAAGATTTGCTAGATCAAACAGTAAAATGCAGTCATAGTGGTCCTGGATTCTCTTATACCATGGTTGTAATGGACAATTTCCTGTGTCATTGTGTCTGGCCCATGGTGCCTATATAGGTGGTCAAACATTGTTCTCATGTATATTTGAGGCTGTAACTGTGGAGATTAAAATTCAAACCAACAGACTTTGAATAAAGCAGATGGCCATCCCTACTGTGACTGCCTCACATCCAATTGGTTGAAGACTCCAGCAGTAAGAAAGCCTTCAGACTGACAGATTTTGGATTTAAATTTCACCATCCGTTATTCCTTGGTCTGCGGGCTGTTGGTCCACCCTGCAGTGTCAGAGCTTGTTATCCTCCATAAAACACACACACACACACACACACACACACACACACACACACACACACAGTGGGTTCCCTTTATTCCTTGCAGAGCCTTGATTGATGCAATAGTTATACCATTTTGCCTTGCTGTCAGTCATGTATGAGAACAACTATTTTCCCAGTCCTGTAGACAGTATGTTGTAAATATTTTGCCAAAGTGATAGATAACCCAAGTAATACCTTAATGTGGCTTTAATTTGTATTTTCGTTATTGTGAGTCAGGTAGAACATCGTTTCACGTGTTCATGGACAATTTTATGGCTTCCAAGAAAATGCTGCAGAGAGGTTTTTATAACGGAAAAAAACAAAAACCTCTGCTACAGTCTTGGACTCTAGGCTGAATGCCCAGTGTCAAGAAAATCAGCCAAGGCCTAGAGCCCAAACATAGATCCCTTAAGCCAATTCTTCACAAGATCTTTAGGAAGAGTTTCCAGAACCCACTCAAGGAAGGTTTAGAACTGGCTTTTCAAGACTGGGCATGAAGAGAAGCCAGCTTGTCTGGCTAAGGACACAGTAACATCCCTTAAAAAGACACTTTCAACTTGTACAGGGACATATGTGACTATGTACACCTATGCAAAAGAAGCCTCTAATTCCCCTTTGTTTGCATCCAATCAACAAGCAACCTCTCCCCTTCCTATTAATTTATGTCCCCTTGATACCAGCCCGTGGGGACAGATCAGAGCTTATGGTCCCTGGTCCCCTTGTAAGTCACTTGCTACCTGTGTAATCAATTCTTCTCTCCTTTCAAGAACAGTACAATATAGCACTGACATCTGCATATCAGCAGCAAGCCCTTGATAGAGATCACAAAGACTAGATTGGTACCTTCACAACTTTACTTCTAAGACTCATATAGTATTAATCTCCTTCCTATTGACAATATCCATTTGTTTGGAGCAGTAGTTCTTAACTTGTGGGTCATGACCCCTTTGGGGGTCAAACAACCCTTTCCCAGGGTTCATCTAAGACATCTGCATATCAAATATTTACATTTTGATTCATAATAGTAACAAAATCACAGTTATAAAGTAGCAATGAAAATAATTTTACGGTTGGGCGTCATCACATGAGGAACTCTAAAGGCCGCAGTACTAGGAAGGCTGAGAACCACTGACTTAGAGTGTAAGGGTTAGATGCTGTTTGTTTCATTATTTCTTGTTTGGTTTTTATTAACCAGGTTGTGGTTAGCAGGATAATATGGTCTGGGAGCTTTTCTTCAGTAAAATGTGTCCTGGTGAGATTTGAGATTTTACAGACTCGTGAAGAGCTAGGGAGGAAAGGGTACTTTATTAGGGCACCAGAATTCCCAGCCTGACATCTTTCTACTACCTGGACAGTCTTCCATCTTCTCCTTCCTGTTGCTTCCTGTTTTCTCTCTCCTCCTCCACCTCCATCCCGTGCCGCCCCCTCAAGTTCTCCGATGTTTTCTCTGTAGAAATAAACTCAAGCCTTTCTGTAGCCAAATACCTGCCTTTGTCACCACTGGCAAGTGTTAGGGATGTGATGCAAAGATGCAAAGCGAATGCATTTCGGTTTAAATATGTCCCCAAGGTGCTAACTCCAAAGAAACAGAAACTTCTGCATAAACACCAATTTACATAATAGAGTTCTCACTTCTGAGTGATATTCCATTTTCCCAAAACTGTTAGCAGGAAACTTGTTTAAGAGGAAGGAAGTTGAAGGAAATAATAACTCAGCCATTGTACAACATTCACAGACAAGGAACATGCTTGAGAGACATAGGTACCTATACGCACGGTCTAGTCTCCTGATTTTGAGTAAGATTTTAAATACTCAGTAAATTTACTGAGCCAGATCTCTGTGAGAAGGTCTGTTAAACTCCAATACTGTCTATTAAACATGCTGCAGTAGCTTCTTGGGGCGCATTCAGGTGTTCTGCAGAATAATATGCCGCTTCATAATCAATTCCCACAAGGAGAACTCCGCAAAAATTTCAGCACTATTCTTGACAGGAGGGGGGTGCATAAAAACTGCCAGAGTCCCACCCAAGAGGGTGATGGGATTCAAGTTTCCTAATCTTTACAAGTGATGATGATAAATATCATTTCAGAGCCTGTATTGAATCCCACCGAAGTAGTTTTACCTACCTCGGAAGTACCAGGAAACTGTTTAAAACTTGCAGCCTAACTAGAAGGTCAACTTCACCCGAAAGCATGAGAACTATGGGGCAGAGGGAAGGGTGTTGAGGAGCTCACCAGTCAAACTTTACAAACGAAGGAAAGTCAGCTGCCACTGGAAACCTGACTCCTGATCCCATCGTGCCCAGCACTGAAGGAATCTTTCAGACTAGAAGGCTACACAGGAAGTAAACATGACAGAAATTGTCATTCCCCCTGTCACTCAGAAGAGCCATCTGCTCGGAGTTAATGCCATTTTCTATTAAATTCACCAACATGCTAATTAAGGAACAACCGGAGGACGGTGACGTTGGCAGCTGCTGTGAAGATACATCACTGTCTTTTTATATGGTTAGGCAAACGTTTAATTAAACCTGCAGCTGCTGTCTGGTCAACCCACCAACACAGCTAAGTCTCATTTGCCTGAGAAAAATCATTTCGTATTAGTGTCTTTCAAATGGCAAAACGACTTAAAACAAAGTTTGGTCAAATATTTAATGTCTTTGTACATGATTTAATTACACGCATGGGTAATTGTGTAAGGGTGACTTGAACCTGACATTGCTTGGAGTTCTTGTTGTCTCCTGATAACTAATCAAATATCTCCTTAATGATGTCCTTATTTAAGGGAATTGAATTACAAAGCGCCTCAGTAGAGACATGGGTGCTCGGCTGGTTTCTATTACATTTTACTTGAGTACATGAGTTTTAATATATTTGAAAGGCCTCTTCTTGAAGAAATCACTCATTGGAAAGAAGATGGAAATGGAATACGGCATCAGGGTCTGTTGTTATGAAATTCTTACATATGAATACCATGACCACCAGCCGGAACTGTGGGGCTACACCAGCATCCTTTCTTCAAGAAAACGTACAAGTCATTTTTAAGAGCTAAGAATTTTGGACTTACATTCTTTACCCCTTAAGTGTGTACAATATTTTGATCAGCAGCAGATTTTATTTGTAAAGCGTGTTGCATATTGTAAGACTCAAACACAAATCACAACCCTCATTAATGGCAGCTTGTGGTTAAGAGTTACCTTGGGCTGGGAATGCAGCTCAGTGGTAGGGTGCCTGCCTACAGCAGGTAAGGACCTGAGTTTAATTCTCAACAGTGAGAAGAAAAATTAAGAAGTTATCTTAAGCAGGAATCGTGAGGACTGGATATAAACACTTGTATTTGTGAATTCTTGGTTAATATCTTTTTTAAAAAGGTTAAAAAGTATATAATGCAAACAGGCAAAAATGCACTGAAAGTTCTAGGCCTGATTAGAGCCTCAGGGAAAGGTGGCCTCTTGCAGGACTTGTCCCTAGAGGGTTGTTGTGACATCCCCAGGCTTGACAGGAGCAGGGCGAGGGTGGGATAGTCGACAGAGGGAAAATGATCAACACTCACTTGGATCATGCTACAAATCCAACCCAAGAAGTATGACCTTCTGCGGTAGGAGGTTGCTAACCGGGTGAAAGGAATCACCCTTGAGTCATGAGTGGGAAGAAAACAAGTTAGTTGATTCCCTGGAAAGCGAGCAGCAGGTAAGACAGGAGAGAAGAGCCACCGTGTGGTGAGCACTGCAGGGTCTCCACCGCAGGGTGAGCCACATAGTGTAGGATTTCCCTGCATGCCACTCGCCCCAAGGGAATGAGGGCAGTCCTGATTGAGCAGTGCATGGTCCTGAGTGGTTAGGGAAACATCTCTGTGAGTAATTTCCCACCATGCAATTCCCGCCAGGCAAGTAACAGCAGCCTACTGGGTGGTGGCTGGTTTTGACCCGCCACACCGTTCTTCCAGCCCACAGTTCTACTTTTTCCAGCAGAATGAAGGGGCAAGTTTTATGTTTGGGCGGTGTTTTCAGGACCAGGTTTGTGTCGGATCCTTCAAACCCAGGAACTCCTGGCCCCCTCCCCGCCTGCCTGGCATCTTAGTTAACTACTTACCTTCCATGACTAAATCATCTCTTCCCTCTCCGCCTCCCGGTTCCAACGCTGTTTCCCTCCTAAGGGGCTGCGGGAAAGTTCACACAGAAGTCTGAAGAATGTTTAATTGGAGAATTAGGGTATTTTCAGTTCGATGCAAGTAAATATTTTACCACTCTAGGAATCAGTGGCTGGTAATTTACTAACCACGGAATAATAACCCAATTTAAAAAGGGAGGAAGAGCTTCTAAAGACCGCAGCTGTGCTTGTCCAGGAAAGGCCCTCAGGAGGGAAGCAAGGCCAATATCTTGGGCATGGTGCTCTGTCATGGAAGCCTACACCCTGTGTCGTCAGTGTTGATCCGAATTGTTGTGAGATTCGATTGTATGACTTAGACCACCAAGTGAAATTCAAAGTCACCCTTTTAAGGATCATCTCTGAGTATCAAGTTGACGTTCTCCATTAAAACACCTGGACAGACCAGTCGGGGGGTGCCAACCTGACTTAGGCCTTTTTGCTTCCAAACTTAGAATTTTCTGCAATCCAGAAAGAGGATCTACCAGATCAACATGAATCTAAAGTTTGGGGTTTTTTTTTGTTTGTTTGTTTTGTTTTTTTGTTTTTAAATCTGGAAGTTTGACTTCTTTGAAGCATAAAATCCATTTGTCAAGGTCTCCACCAACCTAACCTGGGAGAGTGAGGGAGGTTCAAGTTTTCTGTACTGGGAGCCTGCACCCTTGGCTACCGTCCAAGGAAATGTAGTCTGCCATTGCAGCTGCCCAGTGCATTCTCCCTCAGACAAGTGTTGGGCTTGGAGATATAAAAATGAGATCCCCAGATTAAATAGCGTGCCTCTAGTTGTTTTCTGCCAGTTCCAGCTGGCTGATCCAACTGAATCCTCTCTAGAGAAACAGAAAGTGGAAGAGACATACATTTTAGACTACATTTTCTAAAAACACGCGAGGTTAAGGTTTTGGGTCTCTGTTTTATTTGAGACAGATTTTTGTTTGTTTGTTTGTTTTTCGAGACAGGGTTTCACTGTTGTAACTCTGGCTGTCCTGGAACTCACTCTGTAGACCAGGCTGGCCTCGAACAGAGATCCACCTGCCTCTGCCTCCCGAGTGCTGGGATTAAAGGCGCGCGCCACCACTGCCTGACTTTGAGACAGAATCTTATATGTCTCAGTCTGGCCTCAAACTCACTATGTAGCAGAAGATGGTCTTGAACTTGTGATCATTTTTCCTCTACCTCCTATGTGCTGGCATTCTCTGCATGTGCCACCTCCCTGTATATCTGATATGCTGAGCCCTGAACCCACAGCTTAGTGTCTGCTAGATAAACATTCTACCAACTGAGCTGCATGGCTAGTGCTACTTTTGGATTATTCTTTGTTCAGATTTATTTTTACTTTATGTGCATTGGTGTTTGCCTGCATATATGTCTGTGTGAGGGTGCCAGATCCCCTGGACCTGGAGTTACATTCAGATGTGAACTGCTATGTGGTTGCTGGGAATTGAACCTGTGTCCTTGGAAGAGCAGCCAGTGCTCCTAACCATTGAGCCATTTCTCCAGCCCCACTCTTGTATTCTTAAAACTGGAATTTGCTATGTCATAAGTATATGAGGAGACTGGGAGTGTGGCTTAGCGGAAGAATGTGGGCTTAGCATGCAAGAGGCTCTGGGTTCAATCCCCAGCATTCTTAATTATAATGATAAAAAATAAATGAAGAGCTTTACATTTTCTGTAAAAGAAAAAAAATGGTTACCATGTTAACAGCCATTTAGAAGGAAGTAATTAAAAGTGTGTCATAACAAGATTGTGTTCTCAGTGTATAAACATGGCTGACTTTGTTTGGGAGGAAATAGGCTTTGAGTTGGTGAAATTACTCAGTTTCCTTGCCAGTGGTAAGTGGCTATGGTTCATGATTTCATTTGTAATGGCACATTATCACAGACTGATCTTGGCCTGACTAGTAGCATCTGCTGACCAGTTCAAATGTACAAACAAAGCAAAGCAATAGCTTGTAGAGAAATATTACATATGTTTTCAGAGAGGTTCCCAATGATAGAGAGTAGTAGCTAATTCTGATGAGATTTATGATCCAAGCCCCCTTCCAAAGATCCCACCTTAGAATCCCTTTACACTGGGGGTTAGGAATTCATCATGGTGGGAAGGCATGATTCAGTGGATAGCAGAATACACTCATGAATGCCATCTCAATAGACTTGTACTCTTCCTTTAAAAGATTGTTATAGATATGCCAATATGCATAAAATATAAATAACAATAAATATACATACTATGTAAAAAATAACTATGACACACATTTCCTACAGACTGAAGGTGCAGCTATGGGTTTTGTGGGATGTGCCTTTGGTCAGTAGGTGTGAGTGGATTGCTGGAACACAGCGTGGGAGGAGAACTAACTTTACAAAGTGGTGGCACCTATTTACACCCAAACAGCAAGGCATGGGTTCTAGTTGGATATTAATTTTCAAACAGAGAGACGAGTACTGCAGAAAATGCCTAGATCCCCACATTGCTTAATGTATTTTTTATTCTTAATTTTTCATGGGATAAAGGTCTAGTACTCATAGGGATAGTGGTTACTAATGCTACGTATTTAAGTTTTGTTAAATCACAAGTGAATCTTAGCCCCTTGTCTTGCAAATTTAAGAGGACATTCACAAAACCCAACTCAAATCTCCTGCCTTGGAAGCTTTCTTTACCCTCCCAACTAGCAGGGATGTCATTCATTTAAACTTTCCCTTTATGCAGTTCGTGCCCCCGTGTGTATTTGGCCAATTGTGCGTCTTATCTCTCCTGAGTCACTATTGGTTTGAAGGTGGGAATCCTATATAGTAAAATTGCCAGTCCCATCTTTTACAATGAATTTACTCTTTTATTTCTAAAACTACCATGTGTCTGGCTCTCTTTGCTTTAGAGAACAAATGACTAAAGACTTGGTTTCATAGACTGTAAGCTTGACGCTCATCTAACTTGCCCTGGGGAGCAGGGTGTGGGAAGGCATGTGTAAGGGAAGCAGAATGACAAGCAATTTTTATTGTTCAGCGGAATGCAGTGCAATATGCTCTCTGGAAGCTCTGGGGATTTGAATATCAGAGGGACTGCTGGCAGCTTGGGTTTGCATATGCAGCCCTGTTTAGGAATGCTCATATGGTGTGTGATTGTTCTGTGCCTACAACTGACAGTGCCATCTGTTCATTGCTTATTGAGCAATGGGATTTAGTTTGCCTTCTCCAAATGAGCACAAATGCACTCTAACCATATCTCCCCACCCCCACTCTCTCCCTCTCTCTCTCTCTCTCTCTCTGTCTCTCTCTCTCTCACACACACACACACACACACACACACACCTACCAACCCCTACCCCAACCTAAACAGAAGACACCAAATGGACTTTCCAATTCAAGCTCTACTCTCAGCAGGACACTCCGATGAGTCGGGCATCAAACTGTAGTCACAAGGAGACTCTCACCTCTGATAGAGAACCATGAAGTCCATGAGAGTAGAAAACCAGAACTCATCACATTCAAATAGAGGCAGCACAGAAGATGAATTTTGATGACAGATGGCAGCAGTCAAAAAAAGAAAATGTCCTCCATAGAAAGAAGTGATCTGGAAGGATGTCAGTGTATAAGTCAAACTCAGGCAATGCGATAAAACAGCATATGGAATGGCAGAACCAACTTCATCTTAAAATGTTTATTTATGTTTATGTGTATAGGTGCTCTATATAAGTGACTCATGGACCCAGAGTTTGGTATCTACAATGAGTTCTAAAACTGGATACCCCAGATACCCCTTGGATACCAAGGCCTGACATCTAACAGACATCCTTTTCCTGGATAGGATGCCTGGAGCACATAACACTTCTGCACTGTTCCTCCCACTCACACATAACTTCTGAAACACACACATATCATCATCATCATCACCATCATCATCATCACCATCACCATCATCAAACAAAATACAATTAGAGAGACATTCTGAAGTATTAAAGTCACAAAAGGCAAGGAAACACTGAGGAACCAAACCAGCCAGATCATAGAAACGAAAGAGTCGTGGTGATTGGGGAAGTGCAAGGTCCTGGATTGGGTCCCAGAGCATCAAAAAGACACTAGCTAAAATCTCGTGAAATGGGAGTAAGTTTTCTTCTTATTGTGTTAATGTTTGCACGATAGCATTGTAGAAAGG
Organism: Cricetomys ansorgei; assembly: GCA_026225945.1. Taxonomy (NCBI): domain Eukaryota; kingdom Metazoa; phylum Chordata; class Mammalia; order Rodentia; family Nesomyidae; genus Cricetomys; species Cricetomys ansorgei. The sequence goes on from JAMJFZ010001133.1 coordinate 11,848,827, forward strand.
CTGCAATTACTGTTTTTAAAAATGTATTGTGATTAAGACGTTAACACAAATCAAAGCTGTGCACGGCTAAGGAAGATGTTAACACAAGGCCGGAAGGCTTGTGACTCAGTACTGTTTTTCTGGTTCTCTAAGACAAAAATCGTCTTTAAAAGTTAACTCTTTAAGAGCTGGGGTGATGATGATTCAGTGGTTAGGAGCACCAGTTGGCTGCTCTTGCAGAGGACCCAGGTTCTGTTCTTACCATCTGCATGGCAGCTCACAACCATCTGTAATCCAAGTCCCAGGGGATCTAATGCTCTTTTCTGGATTCCTAGGGCACCAGATACACATGCTGTACACATACATCCATGCAGACAGAACACCCATACACATAAAATAAAAATAACCCTTAAAAGTCAAACCCCACCAGAGACCTCACTGTGGCTACGAAGTGCACCGAAGAGGAAAAATGAAACATAGAAAGCATAAAAATGTCACCAAAACTAGCTGGAATATCTTATTTAATTCAGTTCTAAGTAGTGGGCGGGACTTCCTTCTTTTCTCAGCCTGCTAGACTATGAAGGAGCGTATGTGGACGCTGTGTCCTCATGTTCCTTCCCAATTACAGAAGCACTTGGTAAGTGACAAGCCACCGTTCATGGTACAGTCAACTCCCACAGGAAGCTATTAGGGAAGCAGGTACAGTCACTGTTCCTAGGGCTTCCTATTTTCTGGAAGCAGCTCCTTCCTCCTATAACACAACCGAGGCCCTTACTGGAACCATGAAAATCACAAGGATTACTGAATGAGCCTTGGATATCAAAGGCTGGAAAATGAAGCTAATGGCACAATGCATCATGTGAACCAATTACTTCAGGTGCTTTAGAACCCCTGAATTAAAGGTGAACAACATTGTCTAATTGCTCTAGAAAATGCGACCAGTTTCTTTATAATTTGGTAGTGAAAATGGAGATAAGAAACAAATTACAGCAACATACTAACCTCCTTCTGCAACTGCAGGTGAGTGCCTGCTTTCTGCAATTGTGTTTGGCATAGTTTAGCATTGTGGATACAGATGCTCAGACTGCAAGGTCCAAAATGCAGAAAAGACATCACGGAGCACTCCATTAGTAGCTGAAAGGATCTTTAGAGGTAATCTGGTTCACTTTTCCACGTTACATGTAAGAAAAATGAGGCCCAGAAAAGCAGATGAAATTGCTTGAAGCAATCCTATGTCATAGCGGGTCACAGACTGAATTTCCTTTCACTTACTGTGCTTTTTTAGAAACGAGGATATGAGTTGCCAGGTGTGTGATATAAGGACATCAAACCCACCAAATGTGTAGCAGCTGTCCAGATAGAAAACGAAGTAAAAACAAGCAATGCCCTCCCTTCCTCTTTTCTCACTTACAAAGGAGGGAAATATCTCGACTCCCTTAAAGGGCGTAGCCCAGGTTGGCCTCACGTTGATAGCAACCTTCCTGCCTCTGCTTCTCAAGGGCTGGGATGTCTGCCATACGCCCCAATAACCAACCACCTACTTTCATTTTGAAGATGTTGAAGTTCAGTTCAAAGGAGATACAGAAAATGACGTGATTCACACAGAAGCAAACAGGAAACACCGGAAGAAGGCCTGGGATTCCACACGTGAGAGAAAGAGGCCATGTGTAGAAACTAATAAAACTGTAATAGAATGTGTGGTTAGTGAAATGGCTCAGGCAGGCAAGGGGCTTGCTGATAACGTGATGACCTGAATGTAATCCCTAAGTCTCCCTTGAAGGAAGGAGAGAATTTACTTCCACAAAATTATGTGTGCATGTGTGTGGTACGTCTGTTAGTGTGACCGTGCATATGTGTGTGTCTATGGAGACCCAAGGTCAACTCAGGTTGTCTGTTTTCAATTGCTTTCTACCTTTTAAAAAAAAACAAAACAAAACAGGCTCTCTCATTGGCTATGCTGGCTGGCCATTGAGCTTCAGGAATTAGCCTGTCTTGGCTTCCTCAAGCTCAGGGTATAAGTGCCACTGTGCCTGGTTTTGCATGGGTTCTGGGTATGCGATCTCAGGCTTCTGAGGCAGACACGTTATCAACTGAGCCATCTCCAAGTCCCCTAATTGATATTTTGGTCACTGAACCAAAATATTTCATCTCAGGATATAAACTTACTTTCTGGGCCATAGAAGCTTGTACTCATGTCTGTGTGCCATTTTAACAAATAGAATCACGAAGAGAGGTTGATGTCCTCAACCCTAGAAGCTCAAAGGAAACATAGTTCATCTTACTGCAGTGCTCCTTCGTGTAATAAAATGTGGTCCCTCCCAGTCCCCCCAGTTCCATTTCTACTCCTGGGTTCTTGTCCCCATATCCAGTTAAGGTTTACTTTCCCCAGGTCTCTTTTCCAAGCCCTAGAGGAGTAGAAATAGGATAACTGGATCTCGGCAGACTTGGCGACTCTGGGAAAGTAATGAATTTTTTTCCCCCTCTGTGGCTCTGGGGAAGGCTTGGACATCACAACTACAAACTCAAGGCCAGGGCTTTGTGTTCTTGTCCAGCACTAGATCCCTCCACCTTTTTACAGGAAGGAGCGCAGAGATGAAATGATTGCCTGTGACACAGAGAATACCACAGTTGCAGCCTCACTCAAGATATGTCCGAGTCAAGATGTTGCTTTTTATTCCTGTGTTACTTCCACTGAGGTTAAATCTTGACTGCCTGTGACACATCATTTCTGTCTTTATGTCTTCCTTGTTTTGTGTGTCTGCCACGACAGCTTCGAAGTGGCAGGAACAGTGGTGTCTCTGAATAGCCATCCATAAGGAAAGGAGCTGTCCTTTTCCTTATAAATCACAAGTGCTGAGCATCTTAATTAGGCTCCGTGGACAAAAAAAAAAAAAAAAAAAAAATGAAACTTCATTGTAAAAACTCATTTTCTCCAAGCTTATTTTCTTTATGACAATGTTTTTCTTTTTCACTTAAAAAATGAGAAAGATGGAGAAATGGGCAGAAAATTAACCCTTCGTCTCTACTTGTCCAAGTGGACTGGACAGACTTTCCCTTCTGGTACATGTAAATCAGTGCTCACAGGGATGACAGTAAGCAGTGCCATGTTTAGGAACAGAGGCTGCCGATTTATACAGGGTCACAAATGCCCAAGGTCAGATTAAAATAATTAACTTGGTATCCACCTCTATTGCACTGTTTGTTGAGTCAAGTCATTGCTGCTTTGTGCAAGTGGAGCAAAATATTTGCACTGATGACTGTGCCTTGTGTTCTCATTTTCAAAGAGATAGTACAAAAAGAATGGAGTTTGTGGGTGTCTAGTTAGCTTTGAGGGTCAACTTAATGCATCTAGAACTATCTGGGAAGAGAATCTAAATTGAGGAATTGCCTAGATCAGATTGACCTGTTGAGCGTGTCTGTAGGGGGTCATCTTGACTGTTGATTGATGGAGGGCCCAGCCCACTGTGGGAGACACTACTCCCTGAGCAGATGGTCCTGAACTGTATAAGAAAGCTAGCTGAGTATAAGCCTGCTTGCCAGCCAACAACATGACAGCCTCCATAGTTTCTTCCCCCCACTGCTCTGGCTGTGAAGTGAGTTCCTCAGTCAGAGATAACACTATGTAGAATAACGAGTAGGCTTTGCCTTCGAGTACTTGTGTTGTGGAAGTTTCTTGTTGGTTGTGTTTAAAATCATTGTTTTTGTGCACTGTTGGAAAGGGGGATGTATAGGCCTCGGCATTTTTTATTGTCTGTGGATGTTGGATTTCTGTGGGGAATGTTTGATGGCTTATGATCTGCACCTGAGGAGCTCTGAATGAATAAAAACACCCGAGCTCAGATGCTCAGGATTCCACTGTGAGTATGGCACTGGCCATGACGGTGGTTCCCTCTGAAGAGGTCTGGCAGGGCTCGCACATATGAAAAACGCCTCTGTGTCTTCCTTGCAGAACCGCCACAGCAGGCATCTACTACATTCCTACCTTGACTTCACTTGATGATGGAGTCTGACCTCGAATTTTAAGCCAAATAAATCCTTTCCTCTCTGTGTTGCTTTTGGCCCTAGAACAGTGGACTAGAACAATGGATCATTTGCTAAAGCCTGTGGACACTTGATGAAGCTTCGAGAGGCTAGTATTTGTTTTTTACAGACTCAAAAATTAAACAAGCCACATAGAGATTTCTATCAAGAATCACCTGTCATCCTGATCTGTTTATTGTATGCCATGCATCCTGCTTGATGCTAAACATACAAGGATGAAATGAATACAATGCAGTTGTGCTACAAATTTGATTCATTGATTCATTTTATCTGAATGACAATGGCTAAATTCACAAAATGTGAGTTTCTGGAAGCTGAAAAGTTGTATCTTAGATAATAATTGACTATTGTTACAAGAGAATATGAACAAGCAAGACTACAATGATGCATCTTCGGTAGTTCTCTGCATATGGAGAGGAGCCCAAGCTGTTACAGATACCAAGAGTGGTCACAACAGAAGACGATGAACAGGTATCCCATGAAGCCAGGCTCACATGCAGTCATTTATTGATCCACTTAATCATCCATTAGACCAAGATCCTTATCCCTTAATTACAGTTGACAATAAGGGAGGGTATCGACAGAACTTGGATTCCTGATGTGAACATAGAAATCACAATTAACCTTCTTCAGCAGTAGATTATAGGGACTCCAAAGAAGGCAAAATTTTATGTAGCCTTACTTTTTTTTTTTTTTGAAAAGTACACTTATTTTGGTTTGGAGAGATGGCTCAACAGTTCAGAGCACTTATTGCTCTTGCAGAGTTCAATTCCCAGCATCTACATGGCAGTTCACAACCATCTGTGACTCCAGTTCCGGGAGATACCGTATCCTCTTCTGACCTCTGTAGGCACAAGGCATGAATGTGGTCCACATGCACATATGCATACATGCACCCTCACGTATACATAAAATAATAAAAGTAAATCTTCAAAAAACTTGTTTTATTTTCAAAATAAAACAAACATGAAAAATTGAATGATTTAAAAATGGTTAAAATACCATACAGCAATTAATTACATTTAGAACTCGGAACCTACCCTCCTTCCACCGCATACAGGATTGAATTCCCGTGAACAGTTGACTGGATCTGTAGCACCAGTAAGGAGCATGGCTGAATCCTCTCAGCTGACTGATCGTCTCTCCTACTGTGCTGCGGCACAGCGAGCCGTACACAGTCAAGCACAGTAGCACACATCACACATAGAAAGGGTGCGTTCCATCAACATGCCTACTGTCCGAGCTCCTTGACGGGCACCAGCATGAGTGATGCAGGAAGTAACGTATTCAAGAGCGTCAGTTAAAGGACAGCTGTGGTTTATATTTTCAGGCGGCTTTGAGGATCGGTCGGTCAAATTTCTGTTTGTAATTTCCTCTTTTCATTTGTCAGAGCCTGTGGCCTGAGAGGAAGTTAGCCCTGCTTCGTAAGCTGTGAGGCACATCTTGGGTCGGTAGGGAGCAACCAGGCTCTAAAGAAGAGAGACCTTGGCTGAAGCCCAGCTCGGTCACTCTACCCTTGCCGAGAGTGTTGGCGCTCAGTTCCTCTGTATTAATGATACTGATGATAGCTGCTTTGGAGGATGGCTGTCAGGAGCAAATGAAATAATGAGAGAAGGCTCCTTAGAGCAGCTTCCTGCCCCGGGACGATTTCTCAGGTCAAAACACTCTCTCAGCCGTCTTCCTAAAGCTAACATTTGGATGAAGAGAGAGGCGCAAGGTTTAACAGGATGATAAGAATGTGGTCATTAAGATAACTGATGTGCATTACTGTTCATTTTTAGGATCTTTTATTTGCATGTGTGTGTGCGTGAATTTATGTACACGGTGTGCCTGCAGGTACCTGTGGAAGCAAAAAGAGGGTGTTGAGTCCCACGGTCCTGGAATTACTGGCTGCGAGCTGCTGTGTGGGTTCTGGGGACCAAGCCCCAGTACTCTACCCAAGCTGACTCATTGATCCAGCCCCATAGGCATTATTTTACAATATCAAAAGCTCTGCAAAAGAAAGTCAGAATGAAGACAATATCAAGTCTATTTGTTTAAATTTTGCCCTGTATGTTTTTCTAAATATGAAAAGCAACCTTCATTTTTGCTGTTGATTATAAGCTGTCGCTTCTATAGTATTATAAGTTATAAGGCTGAAGGCAAGAATCTTTCTGTGCATTGCTCCAAATTAATCTAAGGTCAACTTTAAATATGAACTCTAGCCGCTTTATTGAGGAACTGAGAGATCACCTCGTCCCCCCTTCTTGTGTAGAATTATCCATCATCAGCTTCATTAAGGGCCTGAGAAGCTAAAGACATTCTACTCCACATTTTTATCTACAGAAAACTTAACTACTTGGAGTTACACCCGAAAGTTCAACCCACATCACAGACTACAAGGTCCACCACCAACTGAAAGGCTAGACAGAAAACAATCTTTTTAAAAATTGTCATTGAGAGTCATAAGTAAAATATGGTGTTAAGTACTTGAGTCCCAGAGCCACAGACGATAAGGACGGTGTCTGTGAAGATTATTCCCCACAGAAAAGAGAGAGACTTTTTCTAAATCCGTGCCTGATGAAAGTGTTTTGTATTTTCAGCCTTAGCTGACCGACTATTCTAATCAGCTAAACTTACATTGTGTAATGTATCGACTGATAGGATGGAATTTTCCTTATTTCAACTCATTCTCCTATTGCTTTTTCCGCCTTTCATGTATGCTTGCCCTCTTCCAATGTTCAGCACTTCTGCTCCGTCTCTACCCATTAACAATCCTGTTTAAACTACATAGCCACGTCTACATTGCTCCCCAACACCAGCCATTTCCTACCAGCCATAAATATTCTACAGGCCTCCCTCCCTAGAATTCCCATTTCTGTTCTCTCTGACCTGAAAACCATGCCTAGCATGGGTAGAGAAAGGAGCAGGCCTGACAAGGCGACCCTTCCTGCTGACTTTGGGTGCCGATGAACTCATTGACTCTGCTGACTTTGCCGGTGCTTGTGGGCCAAGGTTAGGGAGCAAGCATTCTCTTGCCATAAGTCCACCTAAAAGCCTATTTCCATTCTGTTTGTATTCCTGTTCCCAATCCTGTTTTGTTGCTCCAACTCTTTTTATACTGTTTTCATTTTTAACAAAAAATGTTGAGATTTAATTTTCAATAAAACTTGCATTTCAAATATAGTTTGACAAATTGTGACAGATATATATATATATACATATGCATATAATTCATATGTGTGTTTATGACTCCCTTGTTAAAATGAAGATTTTTTTTATTATGTAAAAGGTTTATCATCCAGCCAGTATCTAACAGTGTGGCTTCAGGGAAAAAAAAAAAAACTGATCTTTTTCTTATTATAGTCTCTCCCTTTCTAGAATTACAAATACATAGAATCATACAGTTTTTACTCTTATTTCCATCTTCTTGTGCTCAGCATAATGTGTTACTGAAATCAGGCTGTCCTTAAAGTAGGAATAGAAAGGGAACACCCCATGAGTTTATCGGAGTAAACTGAGGCTGTGGGGCACACAGGTGTGTTAAATCATATGAGAGAAATGAGGCTTCAAGATTTATTGGACTTACCAAAGCAAGGGAAGGGTGAAACTCCCTCTCTTGGACTCCATGAAAGGATGGAGTTTCAGCTTGGTTCAGCCCACTGTTGCTTATGGGGCCTTTTCAACTGACTGCGTATCCACCCGTTCCCTGGGCCTGACCCACTGTTTTCTGCTCCTGCCTGTAGCCGCCTCTGGATAGTGGTCTGGCTCCTCATCTTATCAATACAGACTCTCTCAGCCCATTTCTTAAACCTTTTGAACTCAGCTGCATCCTCCTTAACTTGAATCCATTCTGTAAGGTTTATTTATGCAGATAGCTATGTAGACATATTGACTATGTTCTGTGTGATAAGAGTTAATGTTAGTACTGAAGATTGGGATAAAAGAACCTGCAGTCACCTCAGGCAGGTCAGTCAGGTAGGCAGACTAATAGGACAAACTGCTGTCACCGAAACCTCTAAACCTTGTAGATTCATTGTTATTCAATAAATCCTGACACTGTGGAAAGGTACAAATACATCTATGTTCCTGGCGTATCACACAACGCAAGCTCACGACACACTTGTTACGGAGGTTCGGCACCTGATTCCACTGCCTTGGGCCTGTGGAGACACAGTGCATCGTCGTGATTGTGAGTGACAGTGGGAGCTGATCACCTTAAGGAGCCAGGAGGAAAAGCTAGGTCGGGGAGCAGAACAGGAAGTCGCATGTCTTGTCATAATAATCTTGTCAAGGACATGCCCCTGTGTCCTAACTTCACAATGAACTGAACCTCTTAAATGTCCCCTCACTGACCAAGAGTGCCACTAGTCTTCTAATAGCTGGGCTTCTGTAAGACAATCATGATTCAAACCACAGCACCGAAAGAACCTATGTTCTTAAAGAGCAGAATTTGAGCAGAATCTGAGCAAAAGTCTGGAGCAAAGACATTCCAGGGAGACAGGGGATCAGCTACAGAAATAGGTAAGAAATAGGTTTCTGTTATCTTTGAGATGGGGAGAAAGGAATCAAATATCTATCCTGAACACTTTACACTTGAAATACCCACTAAATGGCCAAGTAGAAATGTCAAGGAGGTAATTGTCTATCCACATCCAGAGCACGGAGGGACAATCCGAGCCATGGATGTTAATGAGTTTATTAGCATCGGGATGACATCTGTTTCTTTGGACAGCAGGGCTGATGAACACTGGCAGAAAGCAGGAAGGGCACCAGAGTCTGACATGTGCAGCCTGTAGAAGCCAAAAGGGCAGAGGCTGAAAAAACAGTGCTAAGAAGGGTTCATAACTAAGAGAAAACATTTTACATGCTACTTATCTCTAACCATGACCAAGGTGAACATCACAGCCCTGCCTTCCTACACATCTGTCCAACTTCTTGGTTTATCTTAGTCATCTAAGATCCAGGCTGGCTTCGTGATCTTCAGTTTCATCAACCACATAATGGTCTGTATAGAACAAGCCATACACTATTTTTAAAGATTTACTTATTTTTATTTTGTGTGTATGGGTAGTTGGATTGCATGCATGTTTACATACCACATGCATGAAGTGTCCAAGTTGTCCAGAGTAGGTAGGCCCCTGGAACTAAAGTGACAGACAGTTGTTAGCCACCCTGTGGGTGCCGTGAACTGAACTCAGGTCCTCTGGAAGAATGGCAGTGATCTTATTCACTGAACCATCTCTCCAGCCCCAACCCACACATTCTATATTGTTGACTTTAACTGTGGAAATTTTAGATCTTTGCTAACAGGCACAAGAAGATTCACTATTCCTCAACATACTTATACACTGTTATGTGTGCATCCTTCTGAGAGAGAGGCAGGTTAGCCCAACCTGTGGTGTTGAAGCCCACCCCTCGGGTCATTACACCACTGCCCACCATAGCTGTAACAGGTCTCTCATCTAGATATTTCTGTTTACCTCAAAGGCCCTGGTGAAAGCTAATGGAGCTAATGCCTAGTGCTTAGAGACGAGCCTGCCCATATCTGTGTTCAGCAAAGGTCAGCTATTACTTCTCAGGGCATGCCACCATGTCGAAGGGCAGTTAGTGCTAGCTCGAAAGCTCTAATTATACACTCTAATTACACCAGTTTGGATGGCCACCATCAAAAAACACCAAGAAGGCACAGTATTGATAAGGACTCAGAAAACTTGTGTACTGCTTGAGGTATGCATGATGCAGTTGACAGGAAAAAACAATATGGAGCTTCATCAGAAGCTTAAAAATAAAAGCACTGTATGATCCAGGAGTGCCACCATTGTAATATCTTCTCAAGAACTGAAGGTCGGATCTCAGAGAGGTATTTGTATACCCATGTCCATATCACCTTACTTACAAGCTAAGAAGTGGGCCAATTGCCCACTGGCAGAAGATTTTTAAATATGCTATACACACAATTCAGCCTTTTAACATAAGGAAACCTAGCATACATTGTAACCCCGAGAGAGCTTGGGGATGTCAAGCTAAGTAAAACGCTAGCCACAAAGGGGTGGGGTAGGAGAGAGAGTGAGACACAGAGAGGAGGTGGGGAAAGACAGGAGAGGGAGAGGGAGGACACAGAGAGGGGGGTCATAATCATGAGATTGATAGGAGAATGGTAGTTTCCAGTGGCTGGAGGGATAGAGTGGGGGGAGGTTTGATGAGTAGCTTCAGTTCTGCAGGAAGATGGCTAGAGCTCTGGAACAAAGCAACATCCCCACAGTTAGCACCACTGAACTGTGCAGTTAAAGATAGTTGAAAGCATAAGTTTAATTATTTTAAAATTAAAAAGGGGGTGTGAAATATTCCCCAGTGTTTAGCACAGGCATGTGCAAATGTGTGTGTGTGTGTGTTTATATGTCTCAAAGGAATAAAATCGCTCTTCTGATAACAGTTTTACAATCACATATGAAGAACAGGCTCAGTCAGCAACTAGTTGCATAACTACTCCTATTAGTAAGGATTCCACTATTAATCATGCCAAAGAGACAAAAGCAGAACTGACAGGGCAGATACTTTGTAAAGTATGTGCCAAATAACCCACCCAGAGGCCACGTCATTCAGCTACTTACATCTCTGTAGCTCATTCATTCTGTTATTATCACTGTGATGAAACACCATGACCAAAAGTAACTTGGGTATAGGACAGGGTTACACTTGGCTTACACGTCCACATCGTAGTGCCTCACTGGGCCAGGCAGAAACTCAACAAGGCAAGAACCCGGAGGCAGGAGCAGATGCAGAGGTCATGAAGGGGTGCAACTCACTGGCTTGTCCCCTATAGCTTACTTGCTCCTCATGACTTTCTCAGACTACTTTTTTTATAGAACCCAGGACCACCAGCCCAGGGATTGGCCCACCCACAATGGGCTGGGCCTTCCCCGATTTGTCACTAATTAAGAAAATGCCCAACAGGCTTGCCCACAGCCTGATCTTATGGAGGCATTTTCTCAGTTGAAGCTCTCTGCTCTCAGATGACTATAACTTGTGTCAAGTCAACATAAAACTAGCCAGCACTCTGACCATGTCATTCTCTGAGTGGTAATCCACGTCAGAACTCGTAAAAACAGAGTATATATAACTCGCCGTCTTCTCCTAAACTTTCTGAGTATACGCCATGGGGTGATTCAAAAAGTCACTATTTTCAAATGACGATTTCTTTGTGTGGGGACAGGTTATCACTCTGTCGCGCGCTACCTTCGCCGATAAAGGAGACGCGGCAAAACAGAATTCTTCTGACAACAGTTTATTAACAGCTCTTTTAGACAACAGATGTAGAAGGACCACGAGTCTAGAAACCCCCAACTAATATAGAGCTCTGGGGAATGTTTTTCCCTGCCAATTGGTGCTCTTGCAGAACCTAATTAGTATACTGCCTTCAATCGGTAGCTTTTACGATCCCAATTAGCATGTGGTTATCTTGAGCAGATTACACAGCCAGTGCATGCGCAAGAGCAAACAACGCTCCCGTGAAGAACCAGGAAGCAGGGAGCCGGCGCCATCTTCTAATGGCGAATAATATCGGCTCCCAACATCTCCCCCTTTTACTTTAATTAATATGTCAAACTGCAACCATGTATTTACCGATCTAGCCCGCTGATCCAACAGCTTTGAGCGATCAAGGAGGTTACATGGAGGAGGACCCTGTGTACCTTTATCCCGTGCATTGGGAACACGAGCCCTGGGAGGTAACACAGGTCTGCCTTGTGGTATCCTGGTGCAATGGGATCCTGAGCCCTCAGGAGTACCAGTATTCAAGACAGTGTCTCATTGTTTGAGCATATTTAACCAAGCTTGAGGGGATGCTCCCTGTTCCACAGCAAGCAATGCCTGTGCGATCACCACTTTGTCTCTTTTGTTGTTGAATGAATTTGCAGAGCAACCAAAGACAAAGAAACAGTCCCCCAGCAAATAGGATGCCAAAAATCCCAACTCCCACCCATTCCTTGAAATAGGAGAAAGCAGAAGAAAGCCAAGTGGAAAGCCCTCGGGTAAGGGAAAGGTCAAGTCGAGTGGAGTTGATCTGTATAATGGCCATCCGTAATCTTCTCATTGTTGCATCAAATTCAGCAGACCAATTGTACTGTAACTGTTGAGACAATTCTTTAGACAGGTTAGCCGCTCGGGTAAGATTTTCATATTGTATGGATGTCACACATAACCCAGGCATTTTTACCTCGCAGCCCAATTGAGCCATCTGCCACAAAATATCAATCTGTTCCTGAACCAAATCTATATGTTGGTTCACAATCATGAGTCCACCTCTAATCTGAGTGTTCACAGAGGCTTGGACATCAATGGCTTGGCTGACCGAGGCTGAGAGATTGCTTAAAGTAGTGGCAGTTTCTACCTGACCAGACAGGGCCAGTGCTGAAGCAGTGAGAGAGGCAGCTACTGCCGCAGTTGCAACAATGCTGACTATGGCCGCAGTTATGCCAAAATCCCGCTTTTGTCTGAATAAAGTCAATGTGTTGGCTGTTTTCACAGGAATTGGGACAAATCGAGGCATGTGAGCCACAGTGGCTGTTTGATGTGAGCTTGCATTCCAGCATAAGGTATAGGAACAGCTATTATAATTACAAACAACCCAAATAAATGGCGGCCACACACAAACTGGGGTGGCTCCAACTTCTTTTTTATCACTACTGATCTTTCCTGTTGTTTCATCAGATATTATATTACTTGACAACTCCGCCTGAACTATACCTCCTCCTAAAATCATTGACATAGGTGTTATATCTGTACAACTTCCTCCTGAGTCGCAAAGCAGCCATGTATCAAATGGATTGATATCATATCTAAATGGATCCATTTCGGTGAAATTACCATAGCCTTCTAATGGTGAAAATGTAAAAAATTTTCCTTGGAGACTGTGAGCCCTGCGACCCTGGCATCCAGTCCATGGGAGGAGAGTTGCTCTATCTGCCATCCTGCCTGTGCAAAAAGGGGCATATTGTGGTTGTGTCTTTCTATTGGAGCGTTCCTCATCATAAGTTTTTTGCCTAGGCCACCAGCCGTAAAGGACAGTGGCATTTGATATAATAATCTTATCTTTCCTAACATTTTTTCCTTTAAGTGCATAGGAGAAATTTCCTAGCTCAATGCATGGCTGATCCTGAGTGTTATTGGATGAGGTTGTAAAGCATAGGCTACCATTCACTCTCCAAGTCTCATTAGTACTTACAGCTGCTAAATTCTGGTCCATGGGCAAAAAGGGCAAGCCCAAGGATTCGTTAGTTGCAAAAAACCGGGGGAATACCTGTGCATCATGCATCACCGGCATGGGTTTTGGGAGTGTTGACATTATACCCCAACGTAGTTCTTCAGCTTGTGTCTGTTGGCTCAGGAGTAGCCCTATCATGATCCATAGTTCTGGGTTCCACATCTTCTTTTTTGATAATTCTGGTTAGCCTTGCAGGTACCCAGATTGGGTTTTCTTGGTCCTGTGGGAAAACACAAACAGCTCCCCTGGATCTTATTAATATTGGATCCGGGCCTTTCCATTGATTATTGATCACATCTTTCCATTTGACTTGTTCTTTCGGAACAGTATGAGAAGCATGTCTGTCCGCAGCAGACCGTCCTTCTGAGTCCAAATTTAAAAAATTTAGAGTAAATAGGGATAGGGAGATAGATGTCTTAGGTCCCATGGCGGGGCCTATTCCTCCCCTTTGTTTTTGTAGGTAGACTTTTAAAGTGCCGTTAGCACGTTCCACAATGCCTTGAGCTTGTGGATTATAGGGTAGCCCAGTTACGTGATGAACTCCCATTCTCTGACAGAATTGTTGAAATGGCTTAGATGTATACGCCGGACCATTGTCAGTTTTTAGTTGTAATGGTTTGCCCCAGGCTGCCCATGCCTCTAGGCAATGAGTGATTACATGAATCACCTTCTCTCCCGCCAAGGGGGTTGCATGGATAATGCCAGAACAGGTATCCACAGATACATGAATATATTTCATTTTTCCAAAGCCATTATAATGAGTCACGTCCATTTGCCAAATATGTAATGGCTGTAACCCTCTAGGGTTAACACCAAAGGATGGTACAGAGCGAAACTCTGCACAGTTGTTATACTTAAGCACAATATCTCGAGCTTCAGCACGAGATATATGAAATTTTTGTCTCAATGTATTAGCTGGGACATGATATAGGGTATGGAATTCAGAAGCCAATTGAATAGGAGAGGTAGCCAAATAAATCCCTTTTGTAGCTTTATCTGCCATGGCATTAGCAGTAGCCATGGGGCCAGGTAACAGAGTATGAGCTCTAATATGTTGAATGAAGAAAGGATTAGTTCTGTTTCTTATTGATGTCTGTATATCCGAAAATATAGTAGCCACTGTGCTTTTAGAGTTTATTAAATCAACCACTTCTAAAATTTGAACAGCTCTCACTACATAATGAGAATCAGAAATGATATTAACAGGTTCGTGAAATTTTCTCAAGACTGTAGCTACAACAGCACATTCCACAAGTTGTGGAGAGTTAAAATCATATTTGATTTGTGTAGGCTGATTATTTATAACATAACTTCCGATGCCAGTTTTAGAGCCATCAGTATAGATGTCTGTGGCGTTAAGGATCGGGTCTTTTTTAGTGACTTTAGGAAATATAAAAGCATTTGTACGAGCAAAATGTAAGAGTGGATGTTTAGGAAAATGATTGTCAATTTGTCCTGAGAAAACACATCTCAAGACAGCCCAATTATCAATAGTGGCACAAAGTGTTTGCACCTGAAATTTAGTATATGGGCTGATAATTTTCTCTGGTTCTTTGCCAAAGTGTGTCAACGCTAGTTGAATGCCTCTCATAGCCAAATCAGCCACCAAGGTAGGATAATGTCCTAATACATGTCCTGGTGAGGTATGAGAATGAACCCATAACAAAGGCCCCTGTTGCCATAGCACTGCTGTTGGTTGTTTAGGCGATGGGATGATGCATAATAGAAATGACAAGGAGGGATCAACACGTGTCAATAATGCTTCCTTCAAGCATTCTTTCACCTTCTCAAGTGCCTGAGAAGCTTTAAGTGTTAATTCTCTATGAGAGGTTATTGCCGAATCTCCTTTCAGAATTTTAAATAAGGGTTGTAGTTCAGCAGTTGTTAACTTCAGGTAAGGTCTTATCCAGTTAATATCTCCTAACAATTTTTGAAAGTCATTCAAAGTCTTTAATGAATCTCTCCTTATTGTCACCTTTTGTGGCTTAATAGTAGTAGAGGTTATTATAGATCCTAGAAATTTATTCACGTCTCCTTCTTGTATTTTTTCTGGTGCTACAAACAACCCCTTATCTTTTAGATTTTCCATCAGCATAGCAAATGCTTGATGCAATACTTCTAGATTATTAAAGCAAAGCAAGATATCATCCATGTAATGACAAATTCTAATTTTTTTATACTTATCTCTTACAGGTTGAATTGCCGCTGCCACATAGATTTGACACATGGTAGGGCTATTAGCCATACCTTGTGGCAGTACTTTCCACTGATATCTATTATCAGGTTCTTCATGATTAACACTGGGCAAAGTAAAAGCAAATCTAACTTTATCTTTATTATGTAAAGGAATTGAGAAAAAACAATCTTTAATATCAATAATGATCACATCCCAGTGTCTTGGCAATGTAGAAAGGAGAGGTAGCCCTCTCTGTATAGGGCCCATGATTTGCATTTGTCTATTGATGGCTCTTAAATCATGGAGAAGCCTCCATTTTCCTGACTTCTTTTTTATTACAAATATTGGAGTATTCCATGGGGAATGGGAGATCTCTAAGTGTCCCAATGTTACTTGTTCTTGGACTAATTCTTTTGCTGCTTGTAATTTTTCAGAGGTAAGTGGCCATTGAGGAACCCACACCGGTTCCTCTGACTGCCAAGGTATAGGAATTGCCTCCTCAATGGCCTCTAGGAAAAACCCAGTCCTGTCTTGTCTTGTTTATTTTTTATAGGTATTGGACTGGTACGCCCCTGTAAAGCCTTCCCTAAACCTCTTCCTGGCACACATCCCATCTTTTTTATCATGTTTTGACTTTGGGGGGAATAATCATTTGTAAGTCTAAAGTCCATTTGCTTAAGAACATCTCTTCCCCATAAGTTAATAGGAAGTGGCAGGACGTATGGGATAACAATGCCTTTTCTTCCTTCTGGATCTTCCCAATGCAGCGTTTTAGCACTGACATTGGGAGCAGCTTCATACCCTAAACCCTGTAGAGACTGCTCTGACTGATTTACAGGCCATTCCGGAGGCCACCAAGTAGTTGAAATAATGGTGGTATCTGCTCCAGTATCTAACAACCCTGTGAACATTCTTCCTTCAATTGTTAGCTCCAGAGTTGGCCTCCTATCTAGCTCTAATGATAAAAAGGTATGGCCTCCTCCTGAGGACCCAAATCCCCGGTTTCCTCTGACCTGATCTTTGCTTGGAAACATGTTATGTAGACTGGGGAGAACAAGAAGCTGAGCTATTCTATCCCCAGGAGAGATAGAACTTATTCCTCGGGGGGAAGAGCACATGATCTTTATGCATCCTTCATAGCCCTGATCAATGACTCCTGGATGCACTACTAATCCTCTTAAGGTAGCGGATGATCTGCCAATAACCAATCCTACGGTGTCAGGAGGTAACGGACCGTGCAGATCCGAGGGGATAGGCTGACACCCCATGGTAGGAGTTAGTACTGCTCTGGTGGTGGAGTGCAAGTCCAATCCTGCTGATCCGGAGGTGACCCTCCTGATGATGCTGCTTTCACAGACCCGCGGAGTGGTGTCTCCTCTACTGCCCCATACATTTGAGGGCCCTGGGGACGGGGGCCCCTCTGCCCGTTTTTTGACTGTTCAGTAAGAGGTCTCCCTTTGATGTCTTTGACTGATCTGCATTCATTTGCCCAATGTTTTCCTTTATTACATCTGGGGCACATTCCTGGCTGTTTTCTTCCTTCATTTTGATTGTCTTTGACATTACCTCGACATTGTCTCTGGACATGACCAGCTTTACCGCACTTGTAGCACTTTATAGCATTACCCTTTTGTGCGGATAAAATTGCAGCAGCTAATCCTGAGTTCGTTAAAGGTCCCCCTATCTCTCTACATGCTTTCATCCAAGCATTAAGACCTTTTCCTTTCCATGGTGTAATAGCATTTCTACATTCTTTTGTACATTGTTCAAAAACTAATTGTTCTATCAGTGGCAAAGCCGTTTCAGAATCTCCGAATATTCTTGCTGCAGCTTCCATCATTCTGGCTACAAAATCTGCAAATGGCTCATTTTGGCCCTGAATAACTTTTGTTAAATTGCCTGCTACTTGTCCCTTATTGGGCAAACTCTTCCATGCCTTAACTGCAGCATGATTAACCTGTTCATATACTTGAGGTGGATAAACTGTTTGATTTGCAGCCCACTGGCCTTGTCCTGTAAGCATGTCATAAGTCCAGTGCGGGTGTTGATTAGCCGCATTCTGTCTTGCCTGCCCTGCACACAGGTCTTGAAAAATAGATTTCCAATCCAAATATTGTCCCATAGTAAGACATGCCTTAACAGTGTTATACCAATCCTCAGGAGTCAGGGCCATGGATGTTAAGCGTTCCACTAGCGCCTGAGTAAAAGAGGCATTAATGCCATATGTTTGTACTGACTCTGCTAGGGCCTTTAACTGCTTGATATCCAATGGAGCATACTGTCTCACTTGATTATCCTCACATACTGGAAAAGCTGCCCTAATCTTTTTTCTTTCCTTTTCTGGGATCATAGAGCTAGATACCTTTTTCTTTTTTTTTTTTGGTGCAGTTTTAGTCTTTCGCCGGACTACTACCACTTCCTCCTCTAAAGGGGGAGCGGAAGGGTTAAATCCAGGCGCATAAGGAGGATCAGGCTCATATCTTGCAGCTTTCTCCTCCAGCTCGGCCTGTTCCTCAAGGTCAAGCTCTTTCTGTTTTTGTTTTGAGCTAAATGAGTCATCTTGTTCTTCTCCCTCCGAGGACGTCTCCTCTGAGGAAGAGGCACTAACCTTGAGTTTTTGAAACTCTTTTAACACTGGGTATAAACTTTTTCCCTTTTCTCTTGGATTTTCTTTTTTTTTTTCCTTACTCACTAGAGTCTTAATTAGAGGCTTCTTTTTTGTATTTATGCCTCTCCTCTCCTCTGCTTCTGATAGACTATCTTGGTGGTCGGCTAATGCTCGTTGTCCTTCCTTTACTTGCTCTTTACATTTCTCATCTTCTAGACAGGCCCTAATTAATTTAAAAACAGGCCATGTCCCCGGTCTCAACCTAGATTTCTCCTTTTCGTTAGCTAGATCTACTCCGAGTTTGTCCCAGGAGCCCTTAGTTAGGGACCCTGTACTAACAAACCACGGTGCTACACGATTTATTTCTTTTAAAAAATTTTTCAGCACCCTTTCTGATATCTTTAAGCCTCTCTGCTTAAGCAACGCCTGCATTGCATCCAGAATCGGCTTTATCTGTTGATTTCCCATGCTTCCTTTATCTACAGGAGCGGGAGCGCTTGTTCAGTTATTTACCTGAGACTGACAGCGAATTATGTGATGGTACAGAAAGGATACGTGCACTTTTTACCACTTTTCCCACAGTTGAGACACAGACAGCACACCAATACAAAAAAGAAAGCAACAAGCACGAACACCGCGAGAGCAAGATAGATCATACCTTGCAGAAGAGTGCCTAGGCCTCACGCGCCGTCAGTTCTGAATTCCTTTCCGACGAGCAGCAGTCGGGGTCCCTTGTATAGTTCCTCTGCCCAGGAGTCGGCAGCTTCCCGGGTTTCGGCACCAATTTGTCGCGCGCTACCTTCGCCGATAAAGGAGACGCGGCAAAACAGAATTCTTCTGACAACAGTTTATTAACAGCTCTTTTAGACAGCAGATGTAGAAGGACCACGAGTCTAGAAACCCCCAACTAATATAGAGCTCTGGGGAATGTTTTTCCCTGCCAATTGGTGCTCTTGCAGAACCTAATTAGTATACTGCCTTCAATCGGTAGCTTTTACGATCCCAATTAGCATGTGGTTATCTTGAGCAGATTACACAGCCAGTGCATGCGCAAGAGCAAACAACGCTCCCGTGAAGAACCAGGAAGCAGGGAGCCGGCGCCATCTTCTAATGGCGAATAATATCGGCTCCCAACATCACTCGATAGCATAGACTGACTTGGAACATGTGATCATCCGGCCTCAGCCTCCTCAGTGCAGGTCTCACATGCCTAATAGCTTTTGACAATAATCTTGGTCCTTCTGTCTTCTGCCATTCTTTGTACTCATAATCACACAGGCATAAGCTAAAAACAGCAGCCATTTCAAACTTCCAAGCAGGAGGATCTTACTGTACAGTTATGGTCCCAAGGAACTGTCAGGACACGGCTCCAGCAAGCTCTTATGATTTTATGTTGCCTTGGCATCCAAAATTTTACTTTCTCATATCAGAAATGGGCTTAAGTTGCCTTTGGCAGCTTCCAGCTCCACACCACGCTTAAGTTGCCTTTGGCAGCTTCCAGCTCCACACCACATCCTAATGGCAATAGGCAGACCCATCCTGATCATTACGTACGGCTTGCCCAGGGCATCCAAGCACAATGTGTTAAATGTCCTTACTGTGGTGGTTGGCTGACCTGTGCCTTGCCTCTGAAGAACCAGGGCCTGCCCCAGGTAGGGTGTGTCCTAGAAACCAGACAGAATAGAAAGTTGGACTCCCAGAACCAGAGAGATGGGCACACAGGCATTAGCTGAGCACAGTTCAAACAAGCTCCTTAGGACACTTGGTGGCTTAAACATGGTTCTCTGGAAGATACTACCTGGTCTCCAGACTGACTGCTAAATATCAGGCCAGTGTCCAGGTTAAGCAAAAGTATCCTGTGGATGGCACATGTAAATACTGATTGTCCAGCTCCCCTCAGTTCCTGCTTGGGTAGTTGCTAGCTGTTCTTGTACTGATGACTCAGTGGTGTAGCTGGGCACTGGAAAGTAGAGGCAGATATAAAAATGAACAATGAAACTGAAGAAAAACAAATTACGCTATTACGACAAACCAAGAACCATTTGCTATGTGATCCAGCCCAGTAGCCAGCAGTCGTGTATTACAACTGAATTAAAAATATGACAGAAATTTCAGTTTCTCCAGCACACAGGCTGGAAGGCAGCTGTTCACTAAACACATGAGCTGCGGTCTAGCACATTTGAGGACAGAGATACAAGACGTGAGTATCTTTGCTTTTATTGGGTAGCACCAAAGACTGGGCATCTGCTTAGCAACACATGCACAGCCCAGGACACCAGCCAGCCCATGGAATGGTGTTGTCCATATTTGAGGTGGACCTTTGTAACAGGTTGTTACCATACATGTTTCCCCTCTCACTCGGGACAGAAGAAAGAAAGATAGCAAGTGAGAAAGAAATATTCATCGCCCTTGTTGGCATCCTGGACCCGGGAGAGCAGGAGCTGATAGTGAGCTGGACTAGCATCTCAATGCAACATCCCCAATCTCATTTCCCAGCTCTCCAGGTCTCATCCAATATATACTCTGAGCAAAGTTTCCAGAAGTCTAAGCTCCATGCAATCACAAGGACAAGCTACGCATGGCAAAATTATGTTTTTCTTCATTTTTGTAATAGCACGTAAACAAATCATAGCCACCGGTAACAAATAGTCTAAATCAAACTCACTCTCATCCACTCTCCTTGGGATGGGCACAAAGACATATTCCAAAAACCATTCTGTGTTTTTAGAGAAACCAAGATCACAAGGCTCCTTCAAAACATCTCACTACAGACCTTCTAATCTCAGTTACCCCAGACTAGAAACTCCCTCACAGCCCTGCCTTGAGGCTTGTCTCCTGTGGGTGACTCTACATCCTGTCCGGTTTATGATCAACATTAACCATCACACTTGTTAGCACTTGTTCTTGTTCTCCTGCCCGGTTTAAAGGTCCCTCCCCTTCTCATTCATTCTTGAGTCTTCATCACAAAAACATGATTCCTCGTGGTACATAGTAAAGTGTTGAAGATGTGCTTTTTCGCTCCACCTGTGGGCAAAATAAACAGAAGCGTTTTTTTTTGTTGTTGTTTTGTTTTTCCTTCTAAAGACTAGATCTATTTCATCAGGTAACTATTATATACGTGCATTTCCCCCTTTGCAACAGTTACTCATTACTATAACATTAATCTAGGTTGTGAATAAATATTCTTTTATCTCCCAATAGAATTTCTGACATGACTCACTCCGTCTTAATGAATTCTAAATATTTTCTATCAAGGAAACCCAGAATCCTTTTGGAGATTGGAGGAACACAGCAAATACACTGCTAAATGAACAGAACTCTGCTGCCCTCTTTGCTTGAAGGGTAAAGGCTCTAAGAAAGATGCTTCCTCCACAAAACAACAGCTCAAACACTTCTCACATCCGCGTATTGTGTACATCAATGCCAAAGGCATTTGTGAAGTCAGGCTATCTTAATTACAGGAGATTAAAAGAAAGGTTTAAATGCAACTGCCTAAATCTAAAGCAAACATCGTTAGTTGACAAAACATTTCCATTAAAATCAGAATCAAGTCGAAGACCCCCATATTGCTAGTGCATTCCTACAGTGCTCCCTCTGCCACAGCCCAGTGACAGCACTGGCAGGTCTGACTTATGGCCGGAACCCTACAATTAGTTTCTTGAAGAGATTGTTAAAGATCTGCTGTGTTGATCACGTCAGAAATGTAGCTTGATGGCTTTGCATCCATGATCTTATTGGTACTCACAGTCAAACCACACAGAAAACGCTAACATTCGTACCTCACGTGAGAAAAAAACTGAGGCAGACTGACTCATGATCCAACTTAACCTGACTCTAAATTCCAACTTCCGAATCCTCAAGCCGTCCTACCTCAATTATTCACACGGTCTCACTATGTAGGGCCTGGCTAACTTCCAACTCCTGAACCTCCTGCCTCAACCTCCCACACGCTGGGCTTCTGGACTGGCACCCTTACGCCTCATCTTTCGTGATGTTTGAAGGTGTACATGAGACGTAGGGTCTGTATAAGTTTTCAAGCTTTTCTGTTCTGTGTAGCTAACACCCATACCACGGACATCATACCTGCACATATATTCCCCAAAGGGGGAAAAACAAATCTGTGTTGGTGTACTGATGCTTCTAAAGACAGAGGTGTCCCCATGGGTGTCCAAAAGGGTTCACAGCCCCTTCCTACGCCTAGCCACCCACATCCCCCCAAATACACACCAGAGTGGGCTCCCTGTAAAGAAGGTTTCTTATTAAAAATGAATGCAGATCAAAATGTTTTATATTTCTTTCTTTCAAAAATCTGTATCATATCATTAGTTCATAAGTCCCATTAGTTAAGCAAAAATGAATATTTCACCTAAGTATAAGTATCCAACATTTAACTGTTCCTTGGCATATACTGTGAAGAAAAAATGCTACAAAGCTTCAAGCTTTGGTGGCTGTGGTCATCTGTATGTAAATACCAAATAGCAATTTTCTTGTCATAGCAAAAACTATAGTAACTAACTCCAGTTAAGAACCAGTGTGGAGCAGGCCATTAACTTCTTCTGTCCTGGGAATAAAGTAGAAAAGTAGGTAAAAATTGAGAAACACGTTTGTGACCTCAACCTGCTGTGACATATGCAAATTAATCTGTCCTTTTAAAGACTGGGCCCGCCTAACACATGCTAGCTTCTTTGTCAATTGCTTGGGGCTAGGTGGTAGCAGTGCTGTCTCATCATTTACAAGTGTGAACAGGGCTAAGAGACCGCTATTTTGAATAAGAATCTGTGGTTCTGGCAAGCTGGGGCTGAGGAAGCAACCATGATTCCTGACAACCATGACAAGAAACCAGCATCGCTAAAGTGAAGACTTTGCTTTGCTGGGACAATCGATGCTGGTCAGCTGGAGTTGAAGAATCATCTGTGAGTAAGAAGAGGCCAGCATCTGGTGAGGATGTGGATTAAGGGGAATGCTTGTCCATTGCTGGTGGGAATACAAGCTTGTATAGCCACTATGGAAATCAGTGTGGTGGTTCTTCAGGAAGATGGGGATTGGTCTTCTCTATACCACTCTTTGGTATATACACAAAGGGCGTGTCATTCTCCCACAGACACACTTGCTCAACCATGTTCGGCTGCTCTTATTCATAACAGCCAGAAATTGGGCACAACCTAGATGTCCCTCAAAAAAAGAATGGATAAAGAAAATGTGGCACATTTATACAATGGAGTATTACTCAGCTGTTAAAAGATCATGAAATTTTCAGGTAAACGGATGGAAATAGAAAAAAATCTTCCTGAGTGAGGTAACCTGGACCCAGAAAGATAAAGATGGTATTTGCTTCTATGTGGATATTAGCTGTTAAGTCTACACCCTGTAGAATCTCAGAGGTTAGGTATAGAGTAATGTGGGGCTGCCAAAGAGCTAAGAGCGGGTTGAAGTCAGCTTGGAACCCTGTGTCATCCCAGGAGATGAGAACAGCAGGCGTTCGGCTGCTCCTCACCTTAGTCCTGGCTTAAAACCAGCTAAATTATTAGACATTAATATTGCCTGCTTCACTGAAGCTCAAATGTGTTCATCTGAGGCAGCGCCCAAAACCCCGGACTCAACCAATCAGTGCCACTCCTGTGGCCAGACCACGCCCCTGTCCGTGCCACATAAAAGGTACCCTCAAAGCCCCAATAAAGGAGCTGCCCTGGGTGGTCATGGAGGCCCGCCAAGGTCACAACAGGATGAGGTGAAACCCACGGCCCCAAGACCCCTAGCCACATGGCAGCCACGCTCCACTGAGCCTCTTGGCCTGGAGGGGGCCGCTGGAGGCCTGGAACTCCGGACGAGAGGCCAGTGGCAGTGGCAGGCCACATGGTGGGGAAGTTTCCATCATGTGGGACTATGAGTAAGGGGCTAGGGGGACAAATAACTCTCCTTAGGAAAGGGAATAGATATAGATATATAGATACAGATATAGCTATAGAATGGATAGTTATGGATGGATGGGAGGGTGGGGCTAGAATGGGAGGATCAAGCAGGGAGGGGAGAGGGAGATGAGGAAGGGAATACGGGGAGAGACAACTAAAATTAAGGACCATTTGAGGGCAGTATGAAAACCTAATAATGTAGATGCTTCCATATACACACACACACACACATATATATAACAAACACACACACACACACATATATATACAAACACACACACACACATATATATATACACACACACATATATAACACACACACACATATACACACACACACACACACACACACACATACACACACACACACACACATATACACACACACACACACACACACACATATATATATATATATGCATATATCACCAAATAAACAGAGACAGTGTCTCAACTGGACATCTCTTGTCACCAAATGAAGCTTCCAGTACCAGGATTGGGGCACATACCAGAGATGGCTCAAGAAATGCAGAATGCTAGTGTTAACTTCAGCCACGAGTGCTGAAGGACAACATCTGCACTTCAGGCACCAAGAGTTACCTTCACGTAGCAACAGCAAGTTCATTATGCCCTCAGATGATAGGGAAGTCATGACCAAGTATTTATGTATTAAAGTATCTAGTGCATTCCAGACACAGTGTTGCACTTTTTTGCGCAAACATAATGGCACTGCAGTCAAGCACGGACTGCACGCCCAGCAACAGACCCACTGAATCCTAACAGAGCTGAGAGCATCCTGTCCCCTGTGATGCTCCAGTTCAGTGCATGGCTTTTCTGTCTGTGGTAAGGCTGGGTGAAAACAAGCCTGCCATGTGCCAGTCACACACACAATTGTGTGTCGTTCATAATAGATTACAAAGGATTTTGGTATAGCTTTGTGTATTTGCTAAAAAAACCCAGCTTATCATCATTTCCTAATGTATTCCCTTCTTCTTACAAAAGCGAGTTATCAGTAAATCACTATGCCTTGTTACGCTGAAAAACAGGAAAGGAAAAAAGGTAAGGTAGAGAAAAGGAAACCTCAGGTAACACATGGATGGTGGGAATTGTTATTTCAGCCATTATGTGGAATAGGTTAAAACTTGTGGAAGAAATTCCACTTCCGGGAATACTCCTAAAGGGATGTAAACCAGTACTCTTTAGAGACGCTGCAGTCTTTTGCTTATTGTTCCATTTTCAACAAACACCTAAGATATGGAAGCAATCTAGACATCCATCGTGAAATGCCTGAATAACACGAAGTGTGTGTCGTGGTTGAATGAGGATGGCACCCGTTGGCTCGTATGTCTGAATACTGGGTCCCCAGTTGGCGGAACTTTTCGAGAAGGATTAGGAGTTATGAACTTGCTGGGGGAGCTGTGTCACTGGGGATGGGCTTTGAGGTTTTCAAAAGTCTCTAGCCATTCTCAGTGTGTTCTCTCTGCCTCCTGCTTGCAGTCAGATGTGAGCTCTCAGATGTTCTCGTGTCTATGTCTTCACTCTACCACCAGGGACTCTAACCCTCCTGAACTCTAAACCCAACCAAATGCTTCTTTATATTGAGAGAGGGGAGGGCAACAGCATCATTGAGGCATTTCTTCAGGGTGAGCACACAAAAGCTCTGTGCCAGAGGCACCTTGTGCTAGCAGCCAAACGTGGTAGTCTAAGAGTCTCGCAGGTAGTACTGGTTTTGAAGGCATGAAGGGACATGGAGAATAGCCGAGGCTTCACACTGTGTGACAGGGCTTGAGTCCCTGAAGAGAGCCCAGGAGAAGGTATTGGTCGAAGTTCAGCCCAGCTGCCCCAGGAGAACCCAGCATTTTGGAGATGCCAGTACCATGGGTTGCCCAACAAGAACAGCAGCAGCAGTGGAGTGGAGGCTGCCCGAGGAGACAAGCTGTGTGTGCTGCAGAGGGCAGAGCTGGAGAAGTGACTCAAGCCCTTTGCAGGAGTCCAGAAAACTGTGAGTGAATTCCAGAAAACGAGATATTGAGTGATTACACTATTGAAGTCTGGTTTTACTAGATTCAGATTGTGACTGTGCCCTGGTTTTTCTCTTCTGAAGAAGGTATTTAACTGGGTTTTGATTTTTACAGGAGCCCACAGTTGAGGGATTTGAACTCTTAAAGAGAAACTTTGGAGTCTTACAAGATTTGGGATTTAAAAGAAAATTTGGATTTTTTAAGAGACAGAACTTTTATAAAGTGTTTGAATTTGTAAAGACAATGGATTTTTTAAACTTGTAATGTGTTTTATATTGTGCTATTTATTAATGTGTGATATTATGAACAAGAAAGGGAAGGTTATGGCTTAACAGTGACCTGTTTGTGTGTCAAGTTGACAAGGAGTGTCAAGGGGTCAATTTTGCCAGCAAGTATTTATGTCAACTTGACATAGGCTATAGTCATCTGAGAGGAGGAAACCTCAACGGAGAAATTGCCTCCTAAGAGTGTGCTGTATGTATACCTACATGTAGGACATTTTCTTAGTGATGGATGGGGCAGGGCCCAGCTCGTTGCGTGTGGTGTCACCCCTGGGTTGGTGGTCCCGGGTTCTATAAGAAAGCAGTCTGAGCAAGTCATGGAGAGCAAGCCAGTAAACAGCACACCTCTATGGCCTCTGCATCAGCTCCTGGTCTCAGGTTCCGACTAGGTTTAAGTTTCTGCCTTGACTTCCTTCAATAGACTGTGATTCAGGACATGTAAGCCAAATAAACCCTTTCCTCCCCAAGCTGCTTTTGGTCATGGTGTGTCATTACAGCAACAGTAATCCTAAAGCACGGTTCAACTTCCATTCAACTCTTACATATGAAAGAAAGAGCTACATGTTATAAGATAATTAAGTAATTAATTCATGCCATAAACTCATATGATGACTAGGGGCCAGGTAGAGAAATGATTTGACCTTTCAAATAAATAATCTACTTTTCTAATTTGTAAAATAACTAACAATTACAAGTAAGGCCAGATCAGCAAGAACAACTCACTATATTTGTGCACATGAATTCTCTATGGGCTATGCTCACAACCCACCTGTAGCTTTACCTGTAAGGTGGATTATCCACTTGGAGCTGGTAGTCTGAATTACTGAAACTATTAAAACTTTTTTTCCTTTTAATTGTAGAGTAACAAATTAAGCCATAAAAACGTTCAACTTTTGGAAATGTGTCAGGTATTTACCAGTTTCCTCAGGATATAAGTGTGCTGTAGAAGCAAAGGGAACAACACTGTGGCTTCAATTAAAAAAATCAAGAGTACAAGGAAGCCTGGCATTGTATTTCCCCAGCTAGTTCAAGACATGCCTATCATAAGCAGAACTCTACTGCCCTCTTCTGGCTGAAGACTGTAACACAGGTGCCAACTGCACCTCCTCCAGAAGTACTGCTGAGGGGCTGCTCTCAGGGGCATTAGCACAAGAAACCTTCACATTCGTAACAATTTTTTTTATATAAAATGAATAAAGCTGATAAATTACAACTTCAGATTTTTATTTGATTATTTCTGATAGTATGTAGTTGAAAAAAACAATCCAGCCATTTAAGTTCAGAGCTTTTATCTTTTTTTTCTTTTAATTTAGTGGGTCTAAAAATTAAAAATTTAAAATTAAGATTTTCCAGTTTGATTAGCTGTATGATAGAAACCCCACACACAAAAAAAAATCTTTAAAATCCGGAAGAAGCCAAACAAGTTAGTTCTTTGTCACCTTAGCTTTCCAAGCAATGGTATATGAAGCACAGCACACACGACGGTTCTTTGCTCATTAGATTGTAACCAGGTTTTCTGCTTGACAGAGCACCCCATCTGAACGATTCATTCATTCCGATAGTGTAAGGAAAGATAATCACAGCCTTTGGTTTTCTAATATGGAACACTTCCTCCTCCTCTATGTCAAGAGTAAGCCTAGGGAGCCGAGGCAGCCAGGGGTTTCATTTCTACCACAGAATACAGATTCCCGGAGCTGAGAAGGCTCGGAAAAGCACTTTCTGCTTTTGCAGAAGATTCAGTTCAGTTTCACAACTGCCTGTTACTCCAGCTCTGGGAGATCAAACGCCTCTGGCTGTCATGGACATCTTCAGTCATGGATACATACCCACACGGGGATACGCACAAACATAATCAAAAGTAAAATATATATACATATATCTTCAAAAATATATCAACTGTGTAAAGCTGAGGAGGTGGCTCCGTGGATTAGAGCATTTACTGAGTAAGCATAAGGACTTAGGTTTGAATTCCCACCCACATAAAAGCAGGACATGAACACACAACCCTGAAACCCCAAGTCAGCCTAGCTGAGATGGTTTATGAGAGCAAAGACAAAGAATTTTCTTAGCGCCTGCAATGTCTTGAGTCCTGGGTTTATGCAGCAAACTTTAGTCTATGGATGGTTTGGCTTGCAGCTTGAGATATTGCTGTGGGCCACATGGACACCAAACCCAGACTCAACAGCCTGGGATCTTGGGGTCTTATGGTCACTTTTTAATACATGAGTACATGTGAGCACACACACACACACACACACACACATATACATATATATGTATGTATGTTAAAATAAGTAGCCAGGTTATATAAATTTTTCTTCACAAAACTTTAATTCTTTAATAGAAAATACAATTCTTATTTAACAAATTGATCCAAAAAAGGGGAAAGTAATATGCTTTGATTCCAAGTACACTGATCAAATAAGTACAGCTTTTAAGACAAACAGGAATAATACTCTTGGCAAGTTTTATAAGAATTTAAAGAATAAATCAAGTTGTTACCAACCTGAAAGCTTCACCCCTACTGTCTAGCTTTCATAATTCTAGACGGTTCTATTTATGCCACTTAAGGAGAAAATGCATTCAACAATCATAACCAGCTGTGAAGCCTGAGAGCTCCAATAAGGACTGGGCTGTGAAGATGTACCCACTGGTATAAGCCTGGCACAAATATTATGAGAGTAACCAACTACTTTCTGATTGGATTAACGTTTGCTCTAAAAGATGAAAACCCTGCTTGGTACTGTTAACTGGGCTAAAAACCTGTAGCTAGCTAGCCAGGACCCAGGCCCCAATCTAATAAATACTATGCTGCTAAAGGAATGTAGTAGTAAACAGCCCCCTATGAAGTTCTTATCTTCACAACCATAAATCACTGCATCTCTCAATTCTCATCAGGGAAGCTTCATTTTGTATAGATGAATATTAATACAAAGATCTACAACTGGTCCAAATGCAGAGAATAAGAGACTGTTAACTGATCGGCTCTAAATGGGACATCTACGTCACCCCTAAAGCCTCAGAATTACTGCAGAAGAGGGCAGAGGTGGTAGATGTCTGCAGCAAAACATCATCCTCAGCACATGAAAGCCATTGCATACAGAGCTCACAGCAGTCATGACTGCAAGCTTAAGACCACAGCAGTCAAAATCCCAGCACAGAGCGGGGAGGGGCTCAGGAAGCCTACCCTACCTGAGAAGCTATTGGCAACTGATGGCTGCTGGTGGAGGGAGAACTTCTTTTCTTTGGTGTTTTCTAAAAGGCTAATCCTGCTTCAGTAGATTGCCCTAGACCCATGCACAACCATGTGGCACCAAGTGCATTCGGTGGGGGAATAAGGAATGAACACATGCACATAAAGCTGGGAGAAGGGTGGGGGTGGGAAGGATCAGAAGGGACGAGAATGCAGGATGGATTTGATCAAAACACAATATATCTATGCAGAAAACCCTCAATAAAAATAAACTATCATAAAATAGGATAAGTAAAATACTGTAGAAATAACAAAGGCAGTTCAGCCAACCTTCTCCTTCAAAGGCACCTGAATTTCTTGCCTGACTCACCAACAAAACAAGCTTTACTTTTTCTCATCAAAGTCAATATTAGCAAATGCAGAAACCCCACAGAGACTCATTTTGTAGAAGTCTTGAACAGAGTCAGGCAAACTTGGCAAATGGTATAACGAAAAAGGAATGTGGCTGTCTGTAATGCACTCGAGGCTCGAGACATCTGTGCCTGCCGCAAGCCAATCCTCACAGCATTCGTGGGCAAGGGAAGAACAATGTTCCCTTGTTACTAAGGACAAAACTAAGGTGACTTTTTGAATCAGTCTGGTGAGTGGCAGGGACAGGTTTCACAGCCTTCGGATCCAGCACATTTCTGTTGAGGGCTCACCTTCCTCCCATACTGCATAGGACCCAAGCTCCAAAACAGGTACAAGCTGCTAGCTGTGGTAGGTGGGGGTAACATCAGCTTAGGATTCACTGGTCTGCACAGGTCACAGCAAAACCCTGGGTCAGGGAAGGATGCTGATGGGAAGGGATGGACAATCGAAAGACTCTAATAGGAAAAGGTTTCATCAAAGCCTAGAATAAACTAGAACAAACTGAAAAAACACAAAAGCCAATTCTGAAGCCAATAATCAGGGGAAGAGTGGGCTGGAAAGGCAGGAAGACTTCATCACTACAGCTCAAAGCCTTTGGCACAGTTCCATGTAAATGCTTCTAGCTCTCCTAAAATACCTCTGAGGTAGATAAGTTCTAGTCACAGAGCTCCTGCTAACAAATGGAATTGGCAATACCGAGGAGCACTAACTTTAAAACACCCACCTGTAAATCTTCCTTTCAGTCAAGTGCTTGGATGTGGCTGCTGTAAAAGATGACTGCAAGCATTCTGTAGCAAAAAGACCAAAGCTTCTGTTTGCTTTTCCCTCAGAACTCAGGGCACGCCTGTCAAGTCCGAGGCCTTCTCCACCTGGATGGTCTTGTTGCCTCTTTCTCACTCATATCTCCGCCATTTAGAGCCCACGCTGCCACTGCCTGTGTTTCCACGACTCCACCCAGCAGGTTCCTCCTGTTTGTCACATCTTCTAGCTCCTGCTGGTCACCTGTCCACACGTCTCCCTGCTGGACTGCAAGGCAGATAATGGTGCTTCTCAGAATCCTCCTGACCTGGCACTCTTCGTGCACGAAAATACTGAAAATACTCAGCAGCCCAGCCAACCACAATCTCTCACAGTCCGTTTTACGTAAGTTAAATGAATGAGTAGTTTCCAGTTCTTCATTTGAAATCAAAAAGTTATCCTAGGAGCCCAGAGGGACTTAACCAGCCCAGGCATGTAAGTTGGTTTCTGTCACAGTTCCCCTTCCTGACCCTGTTTTAGAATTGCACTTCTCTTTAAGAGCTGCTCCTGAGAAGATGTAGCTCAGTGCCAGGGCAGCTGCTTAGCATGCATGAAGCCATGATTTCAACACCCAGGACCATCAAAAAGGAAAAAAACTCTTACACACTTGGTTGAAAACTAAGTCCCAAGAACCACAAAGCATGACTCTGTGTGGTCAAACAAAAGCAACACACTTTTCTGGTAGAAGAGAGGTAAAAATGACCCTGTGCCTGAATGATTTTAAATGTTGACTCCGGGGCTCTGAACTGCTGCTACCTGAAGCTCCTCCAGGAAGGGAGCACTAACCTCTGAAGGCAGGAGCTTGGCTGTGCCATGGGACGTATTTTTGCACTTGTTTTGCCCCGATCTCTGCCACATAGACTGCTCCGGTCCTTCTGTCGACTTCTAAGAGGTGTGGCAGTACCTGGTCCGCCAGCTGGATGGTGCTGATCACAGCGCAGTCTCCGATGCTTCCTGATGGTGGGGCTGCCAAAACCAACAGCTTACTGAGGTTCAGCTGGGCCACAATCAAGTACTTCCCATCTGGGGTGAACCTAAGAAGAAAGAGAACTCAGTAGCAATGATCATTCCTTCAATGTTTCTGTCCTCCGTAATGCTCAACAACAGTGGCCAGAACTGCCTGAAGAATTCTTTTATGAACTTAAACTGTATGGAATTCTGTGATTGTAGATGAAGCAAAAGATATGCCTATACTAAAACAAAACGAAACGAAACATAATGACTTGAGAATTAGGAGTTGGGGAGGTCTAACAGTGTGGACTGAAGCTTTGATCCCCCTTCTGTGACTAGACGTCTCCCCAGATACTCAGGTATCTAATCTCTCTGGATACTTGTTTCATTCCATTTCCCCTGCTTAAAATGAACAAAAAGCACTTTAGACCTCCAGCTGCTCCTCAGAAGAAATGGGTCACACGATCAGCTAAAACAAGCATTTAGAAATAAACAGCACTGACTACCTGACAGCAGAAGGCCCCTCCTCTGCGAAGCAGCTGTCCCATGCTCCTAACCACTCGCCGGTGTCCTTATCAAATACTTGGAGTCTTTTATTTCCTCGGTCAGCAACCCACACCTGAGAAACCAAATCATGTCAACTGGAAGAGACCCACAACACAAGAAGAAACATGACTAGTTTTATCACCTCATTACACTGTCTCAGTTAGTGCTCAGAGGACCCCAAAGAAGATGGCATTACTAAGCTCCCTTTTTCAGGAGGGCTAAACATCTTGTCTGGAATGCACTAACAAATGGGAATGCTACAGTCTAATGTGCATCTGCCTCAGCCCAAAGTCCACAGAGCTGTCCATCACATTAAACGTGCAGATGAATAAAAATAGGAGTCCTCCGCCACTGTGCAGAAGGTCAAAGATACAGAGCGCTCACCCATCCCTCCAACACTCTTCAGTATCACTGCACAACTGAGTCAGCTCCTGAGCCAGGTCACAAGACAGAAGCAGCCTTGCTCCTCGGAGGCTCAGGCACTTACTAGCTCAGTGTTATCTCTAAACCTGTATCTGTTATTACTGGGATGGGTGCAGAGTACAGAGCCATCGAAGAGGAGGAAGTTTGGGTGCATTAGTTAACATGTAAAGCATAATAAGTTTATTTTCAGTTTTTATTGACTATAATGAGTTACTAAGATACTCCTGTAATAAAAGATTTGTTCTCAATGGTAGTCATGGTAAGCCATGAATTATACAATTAAAGGTTCACCTTACAGCACAGACCACACCCCTTACAGATCCTTTGGATTTCTTGGGTTTGTGTAGTTCAGAGTGACTCTGGTTCGTGTGGATTTTGGTAGCCACTGACTGCTTTTTCAAACAGAAATAAACACACTACAGTGAGAGGCTGGTACCCAAGCCAGTGTAAGACTCAAGCTTTCTCCTGCTCTATGATGTGTTTGCTCAGAGGATTCAGGCATTACTGCCTCAGACAAATGACCAAGGAAGAAACATTAATGTCTCAGGACAGATTGTTTCTTTCTTTCTCAGTACCCGACACATTTGATCATGGAAAATCCTCTTTAGGAAACAGAAAGTCCTTAACTGTGGAATAAATTCACTTTTCAGAAAGGCTCACGGTGGAGATGAAATGAGTTGTGTATGATGCTCATAATACTACTACACTGTCATGAAACATCAGGGTGCAGGGTTAGGGGCATAACTCAGTAGTAGTATGCTTTCCTGGCATGGGTAAGACGGTGGATCCTATCCCGAAAGCAGCAACAATGGACAAAGTCCACAAGTATGCAGCAAATGAGCAGTCATTGTTCACTACTCAGCAATCTCGGCTGTTCCTCAAATGATCTGGCTGGCTCCAAGAACTTTCCTCACCATGGAGAATTTGCTTGGGTAAAGATCTTTAGTGTCTGAAAAATGAGATTTTTTTTTTTTTAAGCAAAAAATAGGACTGGCATCAATGAGGAAGGCAGCCTGACCCAGACACTGAACATTAAAATGTTTATTCATTTAATGCAGGTATGACCTCTATGGAGATGAAGCGAACTCCACTCAGCACATGCCCACAAGAGCCTGCGATCTACAATGGAGCATCCGTGATGTGTGTAACAGTGGAGGCTCTAACATTAGGGGCTGGAATGCGAAGTACAGTTACCACAGGAAAACAGGTAGAGAATGTAAACTCCGCTGGTGGAGGCTTGGCTGTTGGAAGGTAACCACAAGACCCGAAGAAGCAGCATCTCTGCTTAGAAGGTAAATAAAAGCCCAACACATGGCAGTAGGTGGGTTGGGAGAGAGGGAAACTGGTTAGGTTCAGGGGAGGCAGGAAGGGCAGGAGTGTGCTGAGAGAGAGGGCTCTTCCAAAACGCTCAGGAATACCCCCTGGCACTTACTGCATCAGCACAGCTCTTCTCAACCTTGGAAACTAGAAATATTTCAGACATTACAACAAGCTTTTCCTAGTAGAAAGCAACATTTCTTTTCAGGTTTTGGATTAGTTACCTGTTCCCTCTGGAGGACTTGCCTAGTGATTAGCTCTGTCAACTTGATGCAACCTAGGATCGCACTCAACCAAGCACTGTCTACAGTTGGCCTATGGGCGTGTCTGAAGGGGGATTCTCTTGGCTGCTTTAACTGACATGGGACACTCAGCTTACTGTGGGTGTCATCATTCCCTGAGCAGAGTGGGGGTGGGGTCAGAATTGTATAACAATCTATAACTGTGAGCAAGCCAGTGTGCATTCATTAACGTGTAAGTGTGAGCAAGCCAGCATGTGTGCATTCATTAATGCGTATGTGTGAGCAAGCCAGTGAGCAAGCCAGCATGTATGCATTCATTAATGTGTATGTGTGAGCAAGCCAGCATGCATACATTCATTCCTCTCTGCTGCAGACTTCACAGCACAGATGTTGAAGTTCTTGCCTTGACTTCTCTTTCTCCCTATCTGGCTTTTTGTCAGTTTTTGCTTTTTTTTGCCCCACAGCAACAAAAATAAAATGAGAACACAGACTAACACACACCCAGACACATACACCAATACACACCCACCCACCCACATGCACACTGTTGCAAACACGAGGACACTGCTTTTACCCGACCAACTGAGTCAAGTGTAACACTGTGAGGTATGTTGAACTTGGCAGGTCCTGTTCCATTTTCTCCACGCAGCCAGAGGATCATGAAATCTATAAATGGTAAATACATATGAATAGTGAAAGATATAGAATGCCTCATCATTTATATATCAGTATCATGTTGCCAACTGCAAAGAAATACATATCACACAGCAAGGACTTGATCATTCTTTCCTGGCTTTGTCTACGCCTGTCTAATTCATGTGCTCCTTCAAATAATCTACTCCTTTAATTAGCTCTGCCTGAGCTGCTCTGACTACTTCAAAAGCACTGTTCAGAGTTCCTGCATCCTTTCTTCAAAGTAGTTCCCTCTGTACTAAAAAAGTTCATTTTTTGTTATTTGTTTTCTTCTCCTAAGACAGAGAATCATATTATGTAGTCCTGGCTGGCTTTGTACTATTTAGTTCAGGCTGGCCTCAAACTCTTAGCAATCCTCCTGCCTCAGTCTCCTGGAGTGCAGGAGTTATAGGTGTGTACCACCACACCCAGCTATATTATACTTTTAGAGTGGATTGATTCTGATTCTCTAAAAAGAACAGTCCATTCCTAATACATTGCACTTGGGAATGTGGCTTTTGGGTGTGGGATTTTAAAGATATAATTAAGCTAGAGATCTTGAGATTATAGTGGATTTACAGTAGGCCCTAAATCCTTGTAAGAGGGAGATATGAGACTTGGAGACACAAAGAAGCCATGTGAAGAGGGAGGAGTTACAAGGCCAGGTGACTAGGGTGGAGTTCCGCTGTCATAGCTACAGAGAGGAAAGGAAGAGTTGGCTCTCCTGCTGAGCTGTCAGTGGGAACATCACCCACCCCAAGTATTTCAGACTTCAAGATTCCCAAACCACGACAATAAATCTCTATTGTCTAAAGTCACCTTGTTTGTAGCCACTTTTTTAAACCACCATCATATCATCATATTCATATTCAATCTACCCCTAAACTTTGCTGCTTCTTACTTTAATAGAATTTCTGGACCCCTGCTTTACCACCCTGTGTTACTTAGTGCCTGTGTTAGAGACTAAGTTCATGAAGGACTAAGTACACAGCTCCCAAGGACAGAGCTCACCAGAAATAGCTCCCAGCATTCTGTATGTTGTAAAAATGTATTTGGAATGTCTCTGTCTTACTGAAAAACCCCCAGACTATCAGAAGAATACAACCATAAAATCATCAGAGAAGCGTTACTGGCATCTCACATTTTCTTTTGGCTGCTGAGAAAGCCATACTGTTCCATTCCTGCTCAGGCCCACCGTGGATCATGGACACCAACATTGGCAGTGCCCTACAGCCCAGCCAAGGACGGTTTCCTCAGGAAACCCTGCTCTATCTCTCCAATTCAGGCTTGCCTTCTGGTTCCTATGTTATTTTGAAAATTTCTGTCACAGATCAGTTTAATTGTCCTGACCAGAACAGTCCTACTTCTGAGGTCCTGGAGCAGGCACTAGCTAAAACCCTGCCGTTAGCCTGCAGGAAGTCTGGCAAGAATCCAGCACAGGAAATCCTCAGAACTTCTTTAAATTCTCACACCACCTCTAGTCCCTGTGAGGCAGCTCCTGGCCTGGTGAACATGCAGGCCCAGGAGCAGAATCATTTGCTGTTGGCAATCTCACCAATCTCTTTGCCAGTTTTCCTTGTATTTAGCTCTTTACACACAGCTTCATATGCAATATGGCTGGTTACATTATACTAAGTAGCAAACAAATTATATTCAATTTATAAAATAATTTTTATATAATATTCTTATGATCACACCAGATTAAGGAATTTACCTTGGGACAGTTTAACCAATCTGTTATTCAATCCCCCATCTCCGTCCACAATGTAAATCTCTCCTGTGTCATCTACATATAATTCTGCAGGGTTGTCAAACTGCAGCGGGTTCAAACCAGTGCCCTTCTTGCCTGGAGTACCCAAGACTTGAACAAGATCACCCAGGGAATTGT
Source organism: Cricetomys ansorgei (assembly GCA_026225945.1). Taxonomy (NCBI): domain Eukaryota; kingdom Metazoa; phylum Chordata; class Mammalia; order Rodentia; family Nesomyidae; genus Cricetomys; species Cricetomys ansorgei. The sequence goes on from JAMJFZ010001133.1 coordinate 11,885,527, forward strand.
ATTTTTTAACGGTATGACCATAAACTCCTGTAGAGACAGACAAATGTGCCATGAGCATTGTGAAGCATTCACATCTTCTGTAAGCTAAAGGCAAAACTTTTAGCAGGCTGGAGCAGCAACAGGAGCTGGTAGACTAGCATATATAAGCGTGACAGGTGACAGAGAGCAGGCCTTCATAAGCTTTGAGCAAACCTGGTGATGAATTAAAATCTAACCACTCCAAAATAAGACAACAAAAACGTTGACTCATTACACAGAGAGCTTAGGATAATTTGTGTACTTTTCTTTTTTAAAATATACTGTAAAAGACAACAAAAGGAAACTAAAAAATGAGCAACTTACATTCCAAGCTGTTATTTCAGTCATCCATGTACAGATTTTAAATTTTAGTAAGTCAACAAAATAATTGTCTATAAATAACACAAATGTTAAAGTATCTTTCCATCGCTTAATAAGAGTCCATCGTTGAATTTTCCAATGCTCTTTATTAATCAGAAACCATGTCAAATCTCAGGGAATTCTATACCTGGGTGGCTAGGCAGAGACTTCATCTTTTTTCCCAAAATCCTTCTTTTCCAAAAACCTTTTTTCAAAAACTCTCCTCTTCTGCCTTAACCCCCTTTTAACTTCTCCCCCGCCCTCTTTCTACTTCCAGGCCTTCATTACAACACAATCATACTAGGCTGGGGGTGATCAGTCTTTGCTCATGACCTGCTCGTGACCTGCTTGTGTAACTAACAGTTAGTTCTATCTGTTGGGAATCTCAAGGCTGGCACAAGGGTGTGACTAGGTAGGAAGCCAGGCCTGCACTGCTGCAAGGCATCTGGCTTCCCAGCTACAAGGCATCAAAACCAAAACAGCACACAAGTAAAATATCCCACAACACACAAATTTTTTTTAATTACATTTTCTCCTTGCAGAAACAAATTCAAAATTGAACTCATTTCTTAAGAGAAAAATAATCTTAGAGTTAAAATGACCTTACAAGTTAAAGAGTAAAGTAAATAAAATCAAATAAGGGACATAATGAAGCAGTTTAGCAGAGGGCAGGTTGAAGGCATGGAAGGCCAAACTGACAGGCATCCAAAGACTGACTTGATGCACCAACCTTACCAGAAGTCCGGTGAGTCAGCCTGCATTACAACCCCACCAGGAGAACCACTTTTACACTGGATCTGAATGCTTGAGCTGAAGTTTTTTGCCACAGAGAAAGTACACCTCAAGTTTCTAGAGACTTGGAAAAGAGGATAGAGTACTTATAATTTTTTAAGTGGTTGACTTGCAGCCAGATCTTCATTTGAGGAAATTAATTCATTTGAAAAAATGGGAAGGGCATAAGAATAGTTTCTCAGATCTGAGTGTGGAAAACGAGACACAATGGAAAGAATGAGATCATCAGGGCTGCATTTAGTTCTGGGAACCAGTGAAGTTTTTCTTTTTCTTCTTTTTAAAGGGTGACATGAACAGAATAAATTAAAAACAAAGGTCTTTCACAGTGAATTCTGGGGACAGAGAAGAGAGAAAACACTCAATCTCATTATAGCATTGCATAAACTCAGATATACTTTCAAGATATATATATATATATTTATATTTGCCTGCATGTATGTATGTGCCCAGTGCCAGAAGAGGACGTCAGCTCCCTGGAACTGGAGTTACAGATGGCTGTGAGCTACCGCGTGGGTTAGTTCTAAAACACTGAACATCTCTCCAGCTCCTAGATTTATTTTTAAGTACAGGGCCAATTTTACTAGAATTTAAAAAGAAAAACTTCAGGGCAGTCAAGCTGTAAATTTTGACAGCTGCCTGGGAGAGGAAGATGGAGAAGAGGAACCGGGAAAGCCATGCAGCTTGTAGGTCACCTCATGGCAGATGGAATGGAGTGTTCAGGGAAGCATGCCCAGGCTTTGGCAAGCATTTGAAAGGAGGGGAAAAAGATAAAAGGAAGAAAAATGAAACGTTATGCTTTTCTGAGACAGGATTCTGACGGCATTAGCACCCTTTGGCTGCCACTCTTGAGTTGTTCAGCCAGCATTTACCCTTCAAAATAAAGATTAAGCAAAACAGATCATCCGCTCGCTCACTACCTGGAGCCCGGGAATCTTCTGCATTCTGTGAACAAGTATGACAGCAGCTGTCCTCATAAAAATCCGTATCTTACTTTAAAAAGTGGTATGTGACATATCAAGCAGGGTGTCCTTCCAGCCAAGAACATAACCAGACCAAGGGACACAAGCAACATCCTCCCTGATGATCCTGATCCTCCTGGACTGTCAAGGCAACAGGAACTGTCTCTGGTGTTTTCTAGGCCACACCAGCAGCACAGGTGAACTGCTGTCTCTGGTGAGTTCCCCTGCAGCTGTAAAGCTATTGGCACTTGCTTTGTTTTTCAACACTGTCTACTAAAACATCTGATGGTAGAAAGGTTTAAGACAAGCCCTAAGTCAGTGGAATTTCAAAAGTGTTAACACCATTTTCTGCAAATCTTTTTACTTCTGGGCATCCAACTGTGGCTTATCACTTCATCCACTCTTTCAAAAGACAACCGGTATAAACATGAGCTGAGAGTCTACTGAATTCCTTTGAAAGACTGGTACTTGATATGACTTTGCAGAGGCAGTAGAGACTGACTTCCTCTGAGAAGAACAACTGAAGGTTCCAAGAAGAAAGTTACTAAACTGTCCGGGGAGGGAGGAGGAGGGAGAACTTAGTCTACCAGGAAAATGCCTGTCACTCAAGCATGAAGACCAAGGAAGGTTCTGTACCTAGAACCCATGTTAAAAAAAAAAAGACAAACAAACAAACAAACAAACAAAAATGCCTAGCATGCTTGTGTATGCTCAGTACTGGGAAAGTGGAAACAGGAAGATTCCCTGGGGCTCAATGGCCAGTTAGCCCAGCCTGCTTGTGAGAGACCTTGTTTCCAAAGACAAGATTGATAACCCTGATGAATGACAATCTGCCTACACCACAACACACACACACACACACACACACACACACACACACACACAGACACACAAAACCAAGTTCCCTTGACAAGCTTTAAAGATCATGATTACAGCATCACTGAATTGCTTGATTCTACAGGAGTGTGATATAGATTTGTAGAAACATGATTTTGTGAAATATTAAAGAAATTACGATTAGATTTAGCAATGCTGGCCTTAAAATGTACAAGCAAGAACATGGGTAAAGATGTGATTTCTAAGTAGCAAGGCAATTTAATAGAATAGTGTTAGACATACCACTTCCTACGTCCGTGATCCAGACAGACTGTTCATATGGTGTGCTGGAGACAAACATACCATGGGGTGTGTCAACTGTATAATTCCAGGCTCGCAGGAAATATCCATCCTCTGTGAACACTAGCACTTTGGGGATGTTATCCCCTCTCTAAAGGCATACAAAAATAACTGCTTAGAATCACTTAATTGAAAAGCTAATCTTTAGTGTGTCAGAGAGAAATCAAAATTAAAGGATAACTGATAGACTTAGTAATGTGTAAAAAACTAACTTCAAAACTTAACAATAACATCTGTTGCACACAAATCTAAAATGTGTATTTGAAGCCGACTCAAAATTAAGTTGCATAATTGGCATAATATAAATGGGGTTGGCTACCTAGGGTGGTAAAAACAGTCATTCTCCTTTCTGTTTCCTTTTTTTGTTGAAATCAAATTGAATGTGCATAATTATCTTTTTAATCTCTAGTTGGGGAGATGGCTGAGCAGATAGAAGTGTTTGTTGGGCAGGCCTGACAACCTGAGTTCCATCCCTGGTAGGACGAGAAAACCAAATTCCAAAGGTTGTCCTCAGACCTCCAAATTCACACTGTGATCTCTCGAACACGCGGGCACACATATAATAAATACGCATTCTACTTACTTGAGCTACATAGACTAACCCGTTGAGGGAGTCGACTGCAACACAAAATGTTGTACCAGTGAAGTATTCTGAAAACTTGGGCCAACCCAAATCCAGCCGGAAGAGAGTGTCCTCCTTTCTCCAAGAAATGTGAAAAGCAAATGTCCTTGAAACCTCAAATAAAAAGACTCAAACTCAGTTTGCCTTCCAGATTTAAAAAAAAAAAAAAAGAAAGTGTATGTGTATTTATCTTTAAAGCATGCCTTGACAACCAGAAAGTAGATGGATGAAATGTCTAAAAATCTAAACAATCACAATGAAAGTCTGCAAATGACTCGAGAGGGTGGTTAAGAACTGGAGCAGAATTGAGTTTATGTGCACCATATGCCTACAACAGCCAGGAGAGGGCATTAGGTCCCCTTGAACTGCAGTAAGTGCTGGGACTCGAACCCGCAATAGCTGCCAGAGCTTTCAACCTCCGCGCCAGCCCCCAGCCCCATATTCATACTTTTTGATACTAAAAGAGAGGACGACTCGTCAGCTGTTGAGCCCCAGGAGCAAGGTTAGGGCCTCTGAGGCTGCGCCTCTCGGCGCCACCCACAACCGACTGTCCCCTCCCTGTATTCACCAGAGAGCCACAGAAGCGCGAATGCAAAGCCAGACACGAAAGGAAGAAGACGGCGCCTGCCACGCAGACCCAGACTCTCGCCATCGTGAGAGCCGGGGAGGCGAAGGCCGGCGGGGGCAGAAGCTGCGTCTGGGGCAGTAGAAGCCTAAAGAACGGGAAAACTGCACTGTCCAATTCCGGGGCCCCTGCTCCTTGCCCGTCCCCGCCCCCAGGTCAGGTGCCCCGGGTCAGCGTGTGACCCAGAGACCGCCCTTCCTGGCTCGGGGGCGCTCCTGGCAGCGGGCTGCTTCCAGCCTCTAGCGTGGCGGCGCCCGCAGATCTTCCTGACCCGTTCGCCTTTCATTCTTTTAAATGAACATTCAGGAATCAAAGCACAGCACCACAAAACTGAAGCGTAAGGAGACCACGGCACTAAAAAAAATGACTAACGAGTTCTGAGAAGGATTCAGTCACATCCGTATCAAAAGCATTCAGGCATCTGCGATGGGTGCCTATGTTCCCACACTAGGCCCCCACCCCACCCCACCCCCTCTTCTGTCTTTCGGGCTATAGTTGAAGTTGGTGGCGCTCGATTGCGTTTTGTCTGCGCGACGCGTCCTAGCGAAGGACCCCGCAGTCGTGGGGGGCGCTTAGGGGTAATCCCGCGGGGCGCCTGGCTGTGTGAGCCCCGCGGTGTTCGAGAGTCTCCCTGCAGGAGGCTGTGTCCCCCCCCACCCCCGGCTCCCGGCGCGCCCCGACCGCCGGCCCGCTTCCGGAAGCTACGAACACGGGTAACAAAGAACCCGCAGGGCCGCCGGCGCTGGAGCTGCGGGACCCAGGGGTCGGGCGGAGCGGCCGAGCTGAGCACCTGCGGGGCCATGCGTCCGGCATCGCGGCGGTGAGCGGCGCGTGGCTCGGCGGCCTTCCCCGGGAGCGCCCGGCCGTCGGCGGCCTCCAGAGCCCTGGTTTCTGCAAACGCACAAGCTGGCTCTGCTCTGCGCCACTGAAGCTTTGTGCAAAGAATCTACTGAAGTCTGCTTTTAATAAAAACTTTTCCTGAATTTCCGTTTGGGGGATTTTTTTTTTTTTTTTTTTTGGGTGCAGTTTGCCATACTCTCTACCTCCTAGCCTCTTTTTTTTCCTCCTGGTGTATTATCCGCGGGGCGGACCTGGGATGAGCTTTTCGTAATTGCGAGTAGAACCGTGAGAAGCCACGTCGGAATAGTAGTACTCAAGATGGACAAAAAATCCTTTGAAACGGTGCTGGATGAAATTCGAAAGGTAATTGACCCTGATCCCTAAAATTCTTCTGAGATAATTGTCGTGGGTTACGTTGAGGTGTTGTGTTTAGATGGAACAAAATAAGAGTCCTCGCATCACCAAAGGGACTTGAGCTTTCCCTGTGTAATGCGACAGCTTGCATCTTGGTGGGTTGCACGACTCAAAAGAGCCTCCTAACTGCTGAACTTAGGAAGTCATTGTGATGTGGGAATTACGTTTGAACTGCCCACGGTTGCAGAACCGACTGTAAATCCTGGATAACAGCTTTTGCTTGGGTGGCATTTGACTCGATGTTTCCATTTTTCGGTAACAGGAGTTGCTGTACACGAAGTAATACCTAGAAAGTTTCTTTACAAATCTCAGACTAGTCGGGATGTATTTTCTGCCTTGCCTTTCCTTCCTTCTTTTCCTTCCGCTTTTTGAGGCTATTTTATATTTCCTATTTCCTGGAATGAACCAGACAGAAAAATATTGGAATTTAGTGTTGAGTCTAAAAGTATCTCTTGTGCAAAAATAAGAGGTACTTACTAGACAGAAAGGGCAGTGCTGTGACCGTGAGCCACCATCACTGGGCTTGCTTTGGGCTCCTGCATGAATTTAACATCCCAAGCCGGTTCCCCTGGCCAGCACGAGAAGAGTTGTTTTCCACACGCTGTTATCATCATTTACTTGAGCTTATAAAGCTCCCTGCAAACATTGTCACCAGGCTTTGCTCATTATAGACCTTTTTTTTTTCCTTCCCTTTTCTATTTAACGTGGCTAATCTTTCATATTTGATGGTACTGATTTTTTTTTTTCCTTTTAAATAGACTTCTGCACTTGCAGACTTCCTTTGTCTGGTTGAAATTAGAAACAAAATGTCATTTGCCGTGTACTTAGAATTTGCCACAGTTGGCTCATGAGCTGATTTTCAACTACCCTGTGAGAAATAAAATTAAGTCTGCTTGCAGACTTCTGCTTTGGAGCAATACAGACATCTGTGTGTATATCCTTTCCCTTCTCAGCCTTGTAAAACTGTGTGGTAATAACTGTTAACGAAGGAATCAGAAAGGTTCTAGAGATGAAAGTCTGTTCCTCTGAGATGGCCTTTAAGTCCACATTTCTGGTCTGCAGTCAGAATGTGCTGTTAGTTGGCTTTGCTGTATGGAGAGGCACGTCAACAGTGTCTTACTGTACTAAAATGGAATAAAATAGAGGCCTTTCTAAATAGAGGCATTGCTATAATTTTTAGAAATTGCTCTTAGACCTTTGTAAATGTCAGTTTAAACCAGGTCACCTCTGTTGCTACTGTACATCCACAAATAATACTGGCTAAGACTTGTCATTTAAAGTAGAAACATGTAAGAAGACACTTGGAAAAAAAATAGGAGAGGCATTGTTTCATTTTGTTTTTCAGAATGGGAGTAATAAGAGCTGTTGATTAGTAAGCACCTCCTGTTTGACTTCAGTTTCCTAATCTGTGGAGTTAGGTGTTGTACTTCCAATTGTACAGCTGGCAAGCCAAGACCTCATCGTATAGCTGATGCTCACCCAGGAGTCTGGTATTCTAAGGCATATTCCCTGACAACTAGAATTCTCCAGCATTGTGGGAAGATTTAAGACATGATTGGTGTCATCAGCTCAAGGCAAAATTTGGTCCTAAACCTTGTTTTTGACTGTTTCTGAAATAATAATGATAATCACACTCTTCAGAGTATATTACCCAGAATGCCATGTATAAATTAAACTGTTGAGTAGCCTGATTGTTTTGACTGGTCATTGCCTTTACTTTTAGCAGAATGATATATGCGGGAAATACAAATATTATAGCTGTTTTGTTGTAAGGAATTGGTTAGTTCATATTTTATGATGAGTGGTTTACCAGCTAGGTTAGCTTCTTGATCTTTCCATTTCCACAGGTAGCTGCTAGAGGAACAGATGTAACTTTCATTAGCCTTGAATAATGTTAGGTCAAAGGCATCTCCTTTCATTTGCTGATAGGTTACCATAGAGGAAACACCAAACACCTGCTGTGTGTCAGGGTACTAGGACCTCTCTACAGCTCATTGAGGGTTATGATTGGGACTCTCCTTTGTGAATGATGAAGTAAGCTCTGAAGTGCCTGTTGAGGATCAGCCTGGGCTACACTGTGACAGCTCTCTTGGAAGAAAGAAGAAAAAAGAAAAGGCATGGCAGTTTATATCAATTGGAGATGGTTTTTGAACTAGTTAGACACTCAGGAATTTGATACATAATTTCTAAAAGTGTTGACCCTGTTACAGTGATATTCCTTTTGTGGAAGTGTCCAAAGAGACCAAGTCTAAAAGGTAGAATTTCTTGTTACTTTAGTTGCTGCTGCTCCCAACCAGAGCTGAAAGACCAGTACCTATCCAGTTGGGTGGGTAGGTGGGTATGTAGTTTTGGTACCTGCATATTAACATGTTGTTGATGTGTATTAATACTTTCTCCCCCTTTTCTAGGCTGTTTTGACAGAATATAAATTAAAAGCAATTGAATATGTTCATGGGTACTTCTCCAGTGAACAGGTATTCGTCCTTTTTTCAAGCTTTTTTATATCTTTTAAAGCCTTTTTATACTCAGGTTCTGGTTAATGTCTGTTTGCCTACTGAACAAATTTAGAATTACTTTACTTTGTTGCTGAATTTGCCCTGGAGCTGTAGAAGCTCTAAGTTTTGGCAGAAAGATTTACAGATTATGTGCATGGGACAAGCCTTTGTACTGAGCACTTACACCACAACTCCAACTCTAAGGTGATTAAAAACACAGTATCTTTTTTAAAAGCAATTTAAATTGTGTCAGTTATTCTGGGAAAAATATCAAACATTTATACACTTGGGGCTGAAGAGATGGCTAAGTGGTTAAGAGCATTTTCTGCTGTTGCAGAGGACCCAGGTTTGACTCTCAGCACCCACATGGTGGCTCACCAGTTCCAAGGCATCTGATGCCCTCTTCTGAGCTCATGGAACACCAGACTTACATGTGGTGCACATACGTACGCAGGCTGACTTAGTTGTGAAGAGACACCATGACCACAACAACTCTTACAAAAGAAAGCATTTAAATGGGGCTGGCTTACAGTTCGGAGGTTCAGTCCATCATTGTCATAGCGGGAAGCCTGGCTATGGTGGCACACAGGCAGACATGATGCTGGAGAGGACCTGAGGATTGACAAGCAGCAGGAAGAGAGTGTCATACCAGACCTGGCTTGAGCATCTGAAACCCCAAAGCCCTCCCCCGGTGACACACTTCCTGCAACAAAGTCCACACCTCCTAATAATACCATTCCCTGTGGTCCTATGGGGACCATTTTCATTGAAACCACCACACATGTAAAACAAAATCCTTAGCAGAAAAAATTTGAATTTATGAATTTGTAAATTTACTAAATTTGTATCACATTTATAAATCCACTGTATGATCAGAGAAGACATGAATAAATGATGAACACGGTGCACAGCCTGACTCCTCCTACATCGTTGCTTTCCTTTTGGGCTCTCCTTCAAGACAGTGGCCCTGGGTGAGAGAGTGGTGGTCTCTGCTCACTCCTGACTGGCATCACACTGTTCACTCCCATTTCAAGGCCTCTGTGGGTGGAGGTAGGAGCCCCTGAGGTCCTGGCACTCTGACTCTCACAGTGTGGTACTGCGTTAGAGCTGTGCCTCTGACTGCTGTTATGCTCTACGAATCACACCCAGGAGAAGTAGGCCTGCAGACCTTTGTTCACCATACACCGTGGTTTTCCATCTGTAGTGATTTCACATCACCAAGCTGATTTCCATCTCCAGCTAACTCTTCAACTTCCTGTTCTTTCAGTTTAGACTATTTCCTGGGTTTCTTTTTTATTATGTTTTAAATAATTAATTTCTTTTGTGGTACTAAGGATTAAACCCCAGGGCCTTGCACATGTAGAGCAAGTCCCCTTCCACTGAGCTACATTTTTTTTTTTTAACTTTATTTTGAGACAGAGACTTGCTTAGTTGCTGAGACTGACCTTCAACTTAAGGTCCTCTTGCCTCACTCAGCCTCTTGCCTGGCTGATGTTAACAGTCATGCACTACCTGGCCAACTCTAGAATATGTCTCCTTTTTTCTTTTAAAAAAAAAATTTATTATTAGGAGTCAGTAAGAAATTCTACTACATTCCTGTAACGACCAGAGGGTGGCTGTGGGAGTCCTGGGTCTTCAGCGCGTGGGTCCCAGGCATCCAGCTCATGTTACCAGTCCAGTCTCGACTGGAAGCACCTTTACCCACCACCCATGTTGTCAGCACTGTGTCTTCTTCCTAGGCCAGTGCTGTCCAGTCGAAGGTTCTGTGGCAATAGAAACATTCTTTATCCACGTTGTCCTTTGTGGAAGCTGTTGGTGTCGTGTTACTGTTGAGCACTTGATATGAGGCCTGTGCTGCCATGGGACTGAAGTTTTAAGATTCACTGAAGTGTGGTTGTACTTTGCCACCCTGTTAGGCTCTGCTGCCATGTACATCTCTCACCTATGGTGATGAGAATTCCAGGTGTTAAAATCTTTTTTAAATGTGGGCAGACACCGTTATCAGAGCTGAAGTGTCTCTTTGCTTGCAGGTGGTTGACCTCCTAAGGTACTTCTCCTGGGCAGAGCCACAGCTGAAGGCCATGAAAGCTCTACAGCATGTGAGTGACTAGCATTCTCTCACAGGTGCAGAGGAATAAGGTTTCATTCCCCATCTTTGCACAGTCCAGATCAAGTTGTGGTTTGTATCAAAACCTATCCCCAAGTCCCATTATACTTTGATACTCAAATTTAAATAATTGTGTTAAAAAATTAAAAACCTTACATGGTGTGAAATTGCATTGTGCTACTGTTAAATTCTGTACTGGTCCTAATTGGCAAATTGAGGGAGTATGCTCATTGCAAAACAGAGTCCTGGGATTTAGACCCTCAGGATTCAGATTCTGTAGCATCTCTCACAGTGCGTCTCAGTAGACTAAAGGAAGCCATGCTGTAGAAAAAGCTGAAGCTCAGCCCTTCTCCTGGCTGTGACTCCTGCGCCTTGCACAGTGAGTTGAATCACTTGTGTGTAAATGCCACCTCTGTAGATGGCCATTCAGAGGAACTTGTTACAGCTGAGCACATTGGGAGACACAAATCTAAAACACACGGGTAGAACACGACTCGGTATTTTTAGCATTTCTCTTGAGTTGCTGAGGCTTACCTTTTGCTTGTGTTATTCTCAACTAAGAGGTAGTCTGTCTCCTAAAATGTTTATACTAACAGAATTTAATTATAGTTCCCCAAAGCAGGTATGGCCTGGCACAGAAATCTCACGTTGAAACACGTTATTTTTTATGATAGAAAATGGTGGCCGTCCACCCAGCGGAAGTGGCCAACATCCTCAACTGTTTTACCTTTAGTAAAGACAAGCTGGCTGCTCTGGAGCTGTTGGCTTCGTGAGTATTCTGTTTACTGCTTGCTTCAAAGCTGGAAGCTTAACTGCCTTTTAAAGTCACCGATCTGTGTTAATGTGTCGGTTACATGAGGCAGCAGAATGCTAATGAAATAGTCTGAAAAATGATCTGTGTTAATGTGCCAATTATGTAAGGAAGAACTCTAATGAAATAATCTTTGAAAACAGCTGTGTGTGGTAGCACACGTGTCATCTCAGAACTTGGGATGAGGATCCTGAGTAAACAGTAAGAACCGGTCTTCAAACAAACAAAGGTGCCCATGTTCTGTGAAAGCACAGTACTGAATTCTAGTGTCTTTACATAGCACCCCCTGTACTTCCTATGCATATGGTCATGGCTCACAGAATAACGGGTATTTCCATGCATGTGGTTTTAGCTCACAAGATAATAGCTCACAGAGTAACAGGTACTTGCCACGTATGTAGTCATAGCTCACAGGGTAATGGCTGTGTCATGCTCCTGCATTTCAGCATTTGCTTTGCCTTCTTCGAATCCTGAGTCTCTCAAAAGGCAAGCTGATAAAAATGTAGGATGTTTACTGAGCAAGATACCTGTACCTCAGAGCCTTCCGTTACAAAAGTGGTAGGGTGATGTGAGGCTGTCGGAATGCTCCTCACTTGACATCTGAGACTGCAGTAAGCGTGAGCTTGCAGAGAAGAGAAGGGGCCCAGTGTTGAGCGAAGTTTAAGCGTGGATGAGTTGCTTATTCATGGGGAATGTATTCTACAGTCCGGTATGTGTTGCTGTGTCCTTGAAAACACGAAGCATGTCATAAACATTTCTGACCTGTGTGTGTATCTGCCTGGGTCCTCAAACAAGCTAAGTCGTGTCTCCTTGATAGAAACATTGTGGATGCTCAGAACTCTCGTCCCATTGAGGATTTGTTCAGGATTAACATGTCTGAGAAGAAGCGCTGCAAGCGGGTCCTGGAGCAGGTAATCCTCACCACTGCTGTGCAGGTGCTGCGTTGGGTTTGTGTTGGTGAATTCTGAAGCGCCTGCCTCACCGTGGCGGTGTTGGGGACTAACTTGGAAGTAGACATTCTTGCCAGCCAGGGAGCACAAGTAGGACCTTGTACATGAAGCTGATGGGGGCAGAGGTCAGTAGGGAGTGACAATCCAGTGGTGGCTCACCCTCAGGGCTCTGTGTCTCCACTGTGGAGCTCTGCATTGCTGTCAAGCATTTTATCCTCAGATGCTTAGGAACAGAAATTTCACATCTGCTTTGTTAGCAGACTTACAGTAATAAATTCACAGGAGATGAGAACTACAACAGAAGTCCTCTCATCAGTGAAAACTGTGAGAGGGTTAGGTATCTACCCAAGCATTGGGACCTCGACTCGCCATACACAGTTGCAAATTCCCAAAGTCATGCTGCCTCTCCACTGAAGTAGAAACCTGCTTGAAGGAGACACAGGCTGCTCTGCAAGGGCCGGGCCCTGCTGCTCGCCTGTGTGATCCCTGCAGCCTCCTGAGTTCAGGGCAGGCAGCCCTGTTGCCAAGACGAGCCTCACCCCACATCTATAGTAGCATCCTCACTGGTTTTCCTGACAAAATATTGGCGTCATATATACATAGTTGTAGGTTTCATTCTGCTAATGCAGGGATTCTCAACCTGTGGGTCACAACTCCTTTGGGGGTGGAAGGACGCTTTCACAGGGGTCACCTTAGACCATCTGCATATTAGATATTTATATTGAAATGCATAACAGTAGCAAGGTTACAGTTATGAAGTAGCAGCAAAAAAATAAGTTTATTGTTGGTGGTCAATGCAACAGGAGGAACTGTATTAAAGAGTTACAGCGTTAGGAAGGTTAGGAGTCACTGATCTGCACACATCCTTTTGGCTCAGAAATGCTCTGGGACCACATGCTCTGTAGAATAGAAAACTATTAACATAAATGAATTGATCTAAATTGTTCCTCTGTTTTAGTCCAAAAGTTCTGCTGTTAAGAATCTGTCCTAAGAAATAAATAGAAATTTATCTATAAGGTCATTTGCCCAGTGTAGTTTATTATGGCCATATTGAGGTGATTTTTTTTTTTTTAAGGATGAGGTATTTAGTTGGAGTTTGGATTATATCATTAATGTGTTTGTGTGTGTTGGGAATTTATAAAAATAATTATAAATGCAAACAGCATCCCCATAAGAACTTTAATATGAAGAGAACTCTGTTTTCTCATACACTGCACATATTACCTAAGTGCAACTGGATATTCCTATAATATGGTATACACCCCTGGAATGTTTTTGCCTTACAGAGTACTTCTCGTTTATTTAACACATTGTTGAGCACCAGCTCAGTATGTCTAAGGTACCATTTTAGACGCTGAGTGTGCAGTGTAACACCGTATACCTGAATCCACTCCCTGTGCCTCACAACTGAACACTGGGAATAAATCATTCTTGCTTTTTTAGTAATCTGGCTCTTTGGGGTTGTTTTTTAAGCTTTATAATGAATTGTTTGTTTTCGCTTGTGTGTGGTTATGTGCATGTGAGTGTGAATACCTGTGGAAGCCAGAAGAAGGCCAGCTCATCTGGAGCTGCAGTGACATTGTGATCTGCCCAGTGTGGGTGTTGGGACCAGGTGCTCTGCAAGAGCAGCAAGTGCTTTTTAACAGCTGAGCCACTCCCATTATCTGTGTGTTTTAAACTAAGCTGTAAACATTTTCAGAGCAATCTCATCGACATGAACCAGTCTATGTGGTTTTTTACTGTTGTTTCTTGGTCTTTGATTAAAGAAATGGAACAGGAACTTGCTGTTTGAGGCTAGCCTCAAACTCGCAGCAGAGGTCTAATTGCCTCTGTGTCCTGGATGTAGGACTAAAGGTGTGCACCATTGTACCCTGGTGCTAGATAACAGACTTTTCTTGAACCTGTTGGTTAGAGCACTGATAATGGTTTCATAATGTAACCATGACAATAAGTCCATGGAAGAGCTCTCACTTCTTTGGACACCATTCGTTCATGCAGGTCCCTGGTGATTGGTGGGTGAATGCATGAATGCCACGTTGCTCCTTAATTCGTGGCTTAGCTCCCATTATCTGGAATACCTGATGTGATGAGTTTGATTTTTGTTAATCACTCTCTTCTTTTTTATATTACAGGCTTTCAAGGCAGGCTGCAAAGCTCCTCATGCCATGATATCTTCATGTGGGACCATCCCAGGAAACCCCTATCCCAAAGGAAAACCAAGCCGCATAAACGGAATTTTCCCTGTAAGCATGCTTTTACATACATGAAATTTTCCGTAACTAAGTGTGACATGTAGCGGAGATCTGTACATATATGTGTGATATATGAGAAAGTGCCAGCTTGCGATGCTTCTGCAAAGGGAAGGAGTCTCAGGTCTTCAATTTAATTAATAGACAGTTGCAAGTTCTTGTATAAATGGCGTTAACTGACTGTGTTATCTTCAGAACTCACCAGACAGGGTGATTTTGATTTGTTTTCTTTGCCAAGTGTTCTCAGTGTTTTGGACTATTGCATAGCTGAGAACCCGTCTGGTTCTCATGATGAAGCCTTGTAAGAACTTTGTTTGGATATCAGTGGGTGGTCCTCAGAGCCCTTGGAAAATAACCTTTCAGAAGGTTACCTTTCTATTACTTTGTCACAACCCCAGAGCTTCCTGGATTAAATAGTAAACACTATTTCCATTAGTTTGTTTATTTGTTGGGTCTGATTTTTGAGACAGGGTCTCATTATGTATCCTTGACTAGCCTGGAACTCACTGTGCAGACCAGGCTGGCCTGGATAGAGATCCACCCACAGCTGCCTCCTACCAATTGTTTAGATTAAAGGCATGAGCCACCACACTCTGCTCCTATAAATTTTGTGATTCAGGAAGCTAGGAGTGGCTTGGCTCTGTAGTTCTGGCTCAGGTTTCATCTGAAAGCTGTCTGGCATACACAAATATTCTTTTCTTTCCAGGTCGCTCATTAAATGCTGGCAGGTTCATGTTGCATGCTGTCAGGGGTCTTTATTTCTCACCACAAGGACTTGAGCAAACTCATGACGTAGTAGCTAGTTTCCACCGCTCATGTAACCAAGGGAGGCAGAGGCAGCCGCAGCAAGGCCTCTTAGGACTTGGCCTTAGGAGTCAGTGCCCTTTTTTAATGTCGTGTTAGTGACGGTCAGCCTTAGTTATTCTGAGCTGGATGGTGGGAGGCGAGGACCAGTGGGGCCCGCCATCTTGGAAGCTGGCTTCCGTACTGGTGTGTACTACCTACAGTCACAGCCTAATGGAACAGGCTATGGAAGCTTATTCTGATCTGTTCTACAGAGCAGTCTCTAATGGGGTCCTGGTTGCCAGGTTTGTGGGTTGTTTTTTTTTCCCCCCAGCCTCTAAGTTACATATACTGGCGTTAAAGTCAACTTCTGTGTGTGCGTGGAGAAAGTATTAGAGTATACGTCTTCCTTCCCTCTGTCATCCCCTCTGCTTCCATGCACAGGAGGGTAGGAGGGTGAGGCAGCCAGCTGGGCAGGGCTGGGCCTGGAATCCAACACCGACTCCTGCAAGTTAAGAGTCTTTCCTCAGAGTAACGAAGTGCAGTTGTTTTGTTGTCTGAAGTCTCAGCTACCTTTTTCTTTCTTTCTTTCTTTTCTTTTAAATAGGGAGCTCCTCTGAGAAAGGACGGTGAAGAAAACACCAACGAAGGCAAAGGGATCGCAGCACGGATTCTTGGGCCATCCAAACCAGTATGTGCTGGAAGAAGAGAGGGACAAATGTTACGTCTTACATGTGTAGCTTTGTGTCTATGTAAAGGGAGTTTTTTGTGTTGCAGAATTTAGATGTGGTAGAAATTCCAGATGAGAGAATGGCCTAACGTATGTAGTACAGGGACTTCGTAGTGTTTGATGTTTGAGGCTCTTTGGAGATTAACCATTTTATTTTACAGTTAAAATAATCCAGCCACACCCATCTACTCAGGTGGAAGGTTGGCTCGTGATGTTTATTTTAGATAGGGTTCTGTTGGCTAATTAGTGTTAATATGAGTGAAGCAGGCATGGAGCCAGGGGCTGATTATAATAATTGGAAATGTAAATTGAGCAGGAGAATGGGACCCCCTCACAGGCCTTGTATTCTCTGCCCATTCACATGGTAAGAGAGTCAGTGGTGGCTGTTTGAGGCCAGGAGGAAACAGGCCCTTCTAACCAGTGGCTCCCTCTCCCCAGTGACACCTGCTTACTCCCTCTGCTCCAGGTAAAATACAGCATTTAGTATAGCTTTAGATACTTAAGATTCTGTAAATGGTGTCAACTGTAAAATGAAGTACTTGTGAATCTCTAGGTTTCAAAAGAACAAAAGTATTAAATTCCTAATTTATTGTGTAAAAATTGTCAGATTGCCAGGTGCTAATGATCCTCCTGGTGCTAAGAGTCTAATGATCTTTAGAGGGTACTGCCCTTGAGGTTATTATGTATCTGAGAGACCGAACCCTAAAGAAGATTCCTTGTGTTGTTTTCATAGTGGAGATGGGAATTCTTAGGATTGGCCTAGGCTGGACCAGAAAGTCATCTACTGTTGAGAATCAGGTCCTACCTTTATTGGAGATGATTGAGGATGATTAAATGCTAAAATGAAAAGAAACAGTGTATTTGGCATGCTGTACATTTGGAATTGAGTAAGAACCACCTCTGTAAAGGGAAGACATGTCCTTAGTCTGGAGCATTGATAACTGGGACTTCCTCAGCCTCTTAGGACAAGGTAGTTAGAAAGGCAGTTGTATTGTTTTACTAGGAGCGCTTTCTAGGTATGTCTAACTGCTGTGCTTCTCCTCTCCAGCCTCCCTCAACATACAATCCACACAAACCTGTCCCCTACCCAATACCTCCATGCCGGCCACATGCAACTATTGCACCAAGTAAGCATTTTCTTGTTTCCACCTTTTCTTTCTGCTGTTCATTGAAAGGACAGGCTTGTTTGTGTGCTTAGAATATCTACAGCACTTCAGTTCTGAGAATGTAATTTTGCTGATGTCCAGCTGCTGAAAGTGTAGTTTATTTTTAGGGTGTTTTCCATGTTTAAGTTAATTGCAGATTGTTTTAATCACTTTATTATTAAGAATTTTCACTTTGTTAAATGACCTTAAATACCCTTTTTTTTTAAGTAGCTGATGTCCAGAGGTATCATCAGCATTTAGAAAAGGTCAAGTATTCGTACTTGAACTTAAGCAGAACAGGTTCATCTGCCTCCCCTTTCAGAAGCTGTCTGGAATGGGTGTGCAACAGGGGCTGTCTTTCCCCCTCTCAGTTTTCACTTAAGCTGTCTCTGTGTGAGATGCACGTCTATCACATGACAGTTTAAAATAAACTGCATAGCTGCATTAGCACAGCTTTTAACTCCTAGCCAGTGATAATTAAGTTCTCTATCTTTCCTATTATGTTTTTATTTTAGGTGCTTATAACAATGCGGGTCTGGTACCATTAGCCAATGTGATAGCTCCGGGTGTCCCTCCTCCACCTCCATACACACCAAATCCAGTAGGAACAGGTAAAGGCCTTCTGTTGTAGATGTTTAAAACAAGTCATTTAGTGCTCGTAAATGTATCTATAAATGTGTCTATATGGTAACAACCTGTGCTTTAGTCATACAGATATGATTCTTTCTTGTGTCCTGTTTCCTTCAGTGTTTTTTTGATTTGTTTTTGTTTTTATTTTTTTCATGTTTACAGACCTTTATTGCAGTCTAACAGGTCCTTCAATGTTTTCACTGGTGTCTGTTGACTTACATCTTGGTTTTTCTTTTTTAACATCTATCTGTGATTATGATGAGGAGTAATTTGATTAAAGCTTGAAATCATTTATTTTTATATAGACAATGAAGACCTCTCCAGTCAGTCAAAACCTACACAGAGTCAAAGTAAGTACCAAATTGGTCCAGAGACAACTACTGCCTGTCAGGATTGTTGGCTGTTCCTCACTGGGCACTTGTTCAGCATCTTCTAGAATAATTCATACTTACTAAGAGTGACTTGATCGTGATAGATTTTATGTTCAAGAAATGTCCACATTGTCTGAATTTAAATAATTTTATGATTTTTTTGTCCAGTTTGCAAAACTCTGTGAAATCTAAGGGTCGCATGGCATGTACATCCATATTAACTTAGCATTCTGATATAGGAAAGGTGATTTTCATATTCATCGAAGATAACCCTCTTTGACAGTTCATAAGTCTAGTAAGCCCTGCTAGGCGTAACCATAAGGGCAGAGGGCACTGAGCAGGAAGTGGCAGCACCTGACCACATTCCCCAGTGAAGGGTGATCAGCAGGAAGGGGCAGGAGGGAAAGGAGTTCTCCGAGAGAAAAGCAGCCCCTGAATCTGAGTACTGTGCCAAGATTGGGAGTCTTGGTGAGAAAACTCCCCTCCCTGCGAAGGTGCCCCCAAGATGTGGCCAGCTCCTGTGTAAAAGAGTACAGAGTGAACGGACTGTAGATGTCAGGATTTCTTACCGTGCCTGAGGAGACACCAGCTTGTAAAGAAGTCATTTAACTATGGAAATAATTTTAAAGCCTTTAAATTCAGTTTCATAGTTTAAAAAAAATTCACCTTTTTAAGAACTACTACACAGTAATAAAGACTTCCTCTGTAATGGTAAGACCATGGTCCCCGTCATTTGATGGCCATGTGGTATTTGTCCTGTTTCATTTTTTTTTTTTTGCTCTGATGGAGGATTAAGACTAGAGCCTTTTGCAAGCTCTCTATAATCAAGCTGCATAACTGTATGCTCTTTAAACAGCTGGCTTAGCCATGCCAAGCCTGAGCTTACCCATATATAAGATGGGACTGTTGGTCTCAGGATTAATATGAAGACAGAATGAGTGGTGGGCATAAGTGACTCAGCATGGGGTGTGACAGATGGTGTGCAGTGGTTAGCCACTTTAGACAGGAATCCATGACTTGTCAGGGAATGTGATTGGGGTCTTCCTTTTGCTTGCTTCATAGCTTACTAGAGGGACTGTGCACAGGGCCTTTGCTTTGTTGCTTAAGATTTCCAATGGGGATAGCCGTGAGAACTCTAGGAGGGCTCGGCTGCTTTTCTTGAGGATTGTCATTAAGTACGTGGTCCTCAGCATACCAGTGAATAAGCTCATATGCTTCTGTGGACCACAGTATTTGTTGACACGTTCTTCACAAACTCATAAGTCCATATTCCATCCCCCATCCTTCTAGTTCTTAAAAAAGTACAGAAGTGCATACGGGTCCATTTTCATGGTGACTCTAAAATGAGTCTGATCTGAATGAAATTAAGTCACTGCTTATAACGTGGATCTGGGTGTGGCTCAGTGGTAGTGTGTGTGCTTAGCATGTGGAAGACTTTGAGTTCAGTCTCCTGCACCAGGAAAAACAAAATACATCTAAATGAGAAATGTGAGCATGGCATAGCCCTGTGTTTGCAGTCTGTGTATTGTTGTTTGTTAATTTCCTTAGCACATTCCTTTTCTGAAAAGAATGGCAGGGTTGTTCAACTGCGCAGCCTCTTTGCACAGTAACTTACGTAGAGCTGCTTACTTCTATTGCTTTCCTTGAGTGCCTCCTCCCAGCAGAGATAATGCTCAGGGCATTACTGCACTGACCATGTGAGTGTCAAGAGTCCGATTTCCCCACGGATTTTTTTTTTTTTTTTTCTTTCTTTCTTTCTTTCTTTCTTTATTTATTTATTTATTTATTTATTTATTTATTTATTTATTTATTTATTTATTTATTTATTTTTGAGACAGGGTTTCTCTGTTGTAGCTCTGGCTGTCCTGGAACTCACTCTGTAGACCAGGCTGGCCTCGAACTCACAGAGCTCCATCAGCCTGTCTCTGCCTCCTGAGTGCTGGGATTAAAGGCATGTGCCACCATGCAGATCTTTAAATGTCTGTCTTATTCCCTGAAAATGCTTTTCAGTGGTTATAACTGCAGAGGGAAGATCAGTCTGTGTTGCCTCTGAAACAGAATTGATCTAGGTACAGTCCCAGACAGTGCAGGCACAGTGGCATTGCCTATAAAAGTCATGTTTCTCATTGGGTGCCCTCAGAGCCTATGCAGTGGGACATAGCCATTGATCTTATGCTGGGAGAAGGAACCCAGATTGCCCCCAATCCTTCTTTTAATTATCCGTATCAGAATAAAGATGGCATACAAACTTAAAAAAAAACTGTTGAGAACAAGTTCTTGGGTGGTTCGGGAGCAGCCCTCTAAAGTGATCCTGTATGGATCCTTGACACAAACTTGTTAAAACGCAGAGAACTGGGCATGGAAGATGAGCTAGACACGACATTACACTTACGGAAGTCCTTAGGATGGGTTAGGTGAGGCTTAGGGCCTGGTGTAGATTGGTCATTGTGAGCAGACACAGGCTGTGGTCTGGTCCCCGCAGGTGAGTGACACTGATAAACAGAAGGTCCTGAGGTGGAGGCCTGTAGGAGCTCAGACCTCTGGAGGAGGGCTCTCTGCAAGTGAAGGGATCCGAAGTGAAGCGAGTGCTGGGTGCCACCTCCTCACAAGTGCTTCTGACTATGACAGAGCCGAACACTAGGAAAGGAATGATCTGAGCCCTCCAGGCTTCCTTGATGGTGAGCTGGCACCAGCAGGGCATGGCTCTTGTCCTGATCACAGAAGCACCAAAGTGAAGACAGGATAATGTCACCAGGCAGTTCAGATGTGGCAAGAGCCACTTAATGTCTCTCATTGGTCTTTGCGAAAGATGACCAAAAATAAAATTATGTTTCTTTTACTTTAAATTGGACATTCAGCACAGAATAAAACCCTTCTATCCCCCAGCGTTTTCCACCTCAGCAAGTCAACTCTTCTCGCCTCATGGTTCTAATCCGTCGACTCCTGCTGCAACTCCCGGTCCTGCTGTGTCCCCGGTCAAGGCAGTAAACCATCCCTCCGTATCAGCAGCTGCCCCTGGGGCCGGAATGAGCATTCCCAACACTGCCCTTTCGGTGTTCCCAACGCCTCAGCCGTCCACACCTAACCCGACTGTGATCCGGACTCCCTCGGTGCCCGCCACACCTGTTACTTCTGCCCACAGCACCACACCTGCTCCTGTCCCTTCCATTTTTTCTGGCCTGGTGCCATTGCCAGGTCCCTCTGCCACCCCCACCCCATCACCTCAGGCCAACACAACACCAAGGGTCACTCTGGCTTCCAGCGAGACATTTGCTTCCACTTGTGCGCCATTCACCAGCCACTCAGCTCGGCCGCTGGGTCAGCCAGTAACCCAAGCACAGCCCCCCTGTCATCATCGGTTTTCGCAGGCCTTCCTTTGCCCTTCTCACCGGCATCCCACAGCGTAGCCACGCCGACTCCTTCTGTAATTGCCAGTGCTGCAGGTCCACATGGTGTAAACAGCCCCCTTCTGTCTGCTTTAAAAGGCTTTCTCACATCAAATGACACACATTTAATCAACTCCTCAGCCTTGTCATCTGCTGTCACAAGTGGGCTGGCTTCATTATCCTCTCTTCCCAATCAAAACTCTGATTCTCCTGCCGCGGCCACTAATAAGTGCTATGCCCCTGCAGCTGTTCCTGCTGCGCAGAGGTCTTCCACCCCAGGGCTAGCCATGTTCCCAGGCCTGCAGTCCTCTGTGGCCAGTGTCTCGTCTGCAGCTCAAACGCTGCCTGCACAGTCACCTTTAGCTACCCCCTCCTCCACAGTAGTCAGCTGTGGCTCCTCAGGCTCGCTCTTACATGGCCCCCATGCAGGTGGCATCTCCACCCCTGCCCCAGCAGCTGTGCCCGTTATGATCAAAACTGAGCCCACGAGCCCCCCACCCTCGGCCTTCAAAGGCCCAGCTCATCCCGGGACTCCTGCCCGTGGTGCCTTGGGTCTGCCGGGTGCCCTGGGCCGTGGGTACCCCACGACCTCAGTGCCCATCAGTGTGTCCGCTTGCCTTAACCCTGCGCTGTCCGGGCTGTCCAGCCTGAGCAACCCCCTAGCCAGCTCCATGTCCCTCCCGCCACATGCATCCTCCACACCTATCGCCCCTGTGTTCACTGCCCTTCCCCCTTTCACTTCGCTGACCAACAGCTTCCCTCTCCCGGGCAGTCCCTCCCTCAATCCTGTTGTGTCCCTCTCGGGGCCGTCGACCACCACATCTGCAGCCGCACACCCCAGCTCCACGACCGTGCGCGCAGTGCTGCCCACCTCCAATGCCTCGCCTGCGGCCTTCCCACTCAACTTGTCCACGGCTGTGCCCTCGCTCTTCGCAGTCGCCCAAGGCCCACTGCCCGCCTCTAACCCCTCCTACCCAGGTTTCCCTGTCTCCAGCACCCCAAGTGGTGCCCCGGCGCTGCCCTCGTTCCCAGGGCTCCAGGCACCCTCCACGGTGGCTGTCACCCCACTACCAGTGGCTGCCTCGGCCCCATCACCTGCGCCCGTCCTCCCTGGGTTTGCCTCGGCCTTCAGTTCCAACTTCAACTCCGCCCTGGTAGCTCAAGCCGGGTATGTACGGGCTGCAGTCAGGTTCAAGCCACTTCTCACCTAGCTCAGTCTTGATTTATATTGAGATGGCAGGCTATGAGGGGTGGGGGATAGAAGCTAGTGCCCAGAACGTTCCATGACTCCTCAGTCATGTTACGTAGAGTGATTACTTGGCTTGCATCTAAGGTAGCTGGAAGTAACGTGTAAAACGTTGCTTTCAGAGACGTGCTCTCTGAGTAAGTTTTACCGCTGAGTGGCTAGAGTGAGCTCTGATTTGTTCTTTTCACTTTTACCATCTTTAAGTTGCCAAATATGGAAGCACCTTTTCCCTTTTTTGTCCTGTCTGCAGCTTGACCTCTTTTTCTACTGATTGTTTTCAGTTTGTCATCTGGACTCCAAGCTGCGGGTAGCTCTGTTTTTCCAGGCCTTCTGTCCCTCCCAGGTATCCCTGGGTTTTCCCAGACTCCTTCACAGCCGTCCCTGCAAGAGTTACAGCACAGCGCAGCTGCGCAGTCGGCGTTGTTACAGCAGGTATGCAGTGTCTGGAGCTAAGTGGTAAGAGGTGAATTGTCTTAACAGCCCAACATGGGTTAAGCATGGGTCTTAGAGAATGTCAAACCGGTTGGTTTGATTAGCTCTCCCCAAACTCATAAATTCTACTTACCTTCTTTCAGAAGAGTAACAAGGGAGTCAAATGTATGAATTGTTTTTCCCATTTATAGATTCTCTTTTATCTTAATTTGGAGACTTAATAAAATGGAAACTAAAATCAAAACGATTGCCATTTAATTTGTCTTACACTTAAGCTATAATGAACAGTGTGACACATTATCGCTACAAAACAACAAAACCCCACCTCCTGGCTTATTTTTAAAAATAGTATTTTTGTCCTTTTGTTCTGTTCTGTCTGGCCCTTTGTGGATGGGAGGTGGTCCAGGCCTGATGAACTAACTCTGCTAACTGTGTGTGCCTCTTCCCTACAGGTCCACTCGGCCTCTGCTCTGGAAAGCTACCCAGCTCAGCCAGACGGCTTTCCTAACTACCCTTCCACACCAGGAACACCATTTTCTTTGCAACCAGGTCTATCCCAAAGTGGATGGCAGTGAGTTTTAAACATGTTTGTTCTTGGGAATGAAATGAATTTGCCCAAGAACTGCAGTGAACAATCTGACAGATGTAAAATTGGCCAGTAGTCTAAAGAAGAGCATGCTCTTAGGGACACTGGGACTGAGTTTAGAAGTTCAGGCACCATTTTTAAAGTGGTTGTAAGTACCCCCACTCCTATATATGTAAATATATTGACAATGAATTGTGTGGAGAATAGTATTTTAAGTAGTATTTGGGGACTTTTTACCTCCCATCCTACAAAATTTTGAATTATGTGTGTGATCTGCATAGAAAGACTACTAAAGAGGAGATGAAACTCTTTATAGCCAAATACAGCCTTAAACCTGCTTGAATTGCCTCCATGGACAAAAGTGGTAGTCGTGCCTCAGACTTACGGGTTGCATGTGGCCCTGGGGGAGTTACTATTCTTCAGATGCATGTGTGGCTCCAGTTAGCATCAGCTGGAACACAGTACTCCATATGTGTCCACAAAAGGGGACTTGAGACCCACTGATATTTTTAATTTGTTATTAATCATCATACATACTGCTGAATTTAACTCAATATATTTCAAGAAAGTAAAGATGGTGCTTACTGTAGACTTTAGAATGACTTTCAGATGTTTTCAACTAAAAACATATACCAAGAACGACTTCCTCACACATACATGAATAAGGGAGGCGTAGGATAATTTTGTGAAGCGTTTTTCGTAACAGCAGCAGTATGCCCATAAGTGAGTCCCAGGCCACCACTATTACTCATTGTACCCTGGAAGCTCTTGGTGAATGTTTACAGTCACGGGATGTGTTCTACTCAAACACTCATCTGAAATATATGTGCGGCAGCAATAGAGAAGACTCGCTCTGTCAGCACGTTCAGTGCGCTCTACTGACCTGTGGCGGAGGACCGTGATCCACCGTCATCCTGAATCCACAGGATCTGCCACAGTAGGGCAGGGGGAGTAGGGAGAGTGTAAACCTAGAATCTACTGTAGTGCGTCTCAACATCTAGAAGTTCTACTTTTGTAAAGATGGTGTCTGGAAGATGTTGTACATGTATTTTCCTTCCACATGGGGAACAGACTTTTTAAGTATATGAAATAATCCTGTACTGTTAGTTTTTAACAATTTTTTAAAAATAAACCATGGATATGATGAACATTGTAGATGTGTTTCATTAAATGCTAGGTAGATAAACTTTAATTTTTCTAATTTCTAGGGCTAATATGTTGAATATTTTTGTCTGAAAATTTAGTTGAGACTCCATCCAGAGTTCTGATTGCCCAGTCCCTTAAATAGAATCGTATAGAAAAATCACATGATGATCAGCACTCTGAACAGACGGGCACTGCTTCTCTTCAAGCACAGACTGATAGAAATTGCTGGAAGTTGTCATTTGTTTGAAGTCCATATTCAAGGTAGCATTAGTCTTATATGTGTTAGCCATGCAGAAATGGTTATTCTCCATGCAGCAGTGTGATTCTACCATGAGGTGTACTTTTATCCTCTGAACCTCAAACACAAATTATTTCCAGTTAATCTTTTAATCTTTTTGATGTGTCCCTGGCATGCTGAATGCATTTATGTAAAAACGTGTGTGTGTCTTCAGTTTTTTGAAACAGGGTTTCTCTATTGTAACTCTGGCTTTCCTGAAACTCACTGTGTAGACCAGGCTGGCCTAGAACTCACAGAGATCCACCTGCCTCCCGAGTCCTGGGATTAAAGGTGTGTGCCACCACTGCCAGGCTAGATAACATATTTTGGAATACTTGTGGTAATCACTGGGAGCTAGTTTATGTCTGTTTCACAAGCTTCTGAAGTAATAGCTAGTCACCTGCTTAGCTGATGGGCAAGCCAAAGTGAGAGGCACAGAATGGGTGAAATAAATTTGACATTTACTTACTCGCTGCTAAGAGAACCCTTGGAGCAGATTACAGGGACCACTACCTCTGAGGGTCCAGGAAGACTGTTAAAAGTTGTTAGTCTTAAAAATTGACTAAGAGCATGCTAGAAAAGGCCAAAACCTTGAGAAAATTACCTGCTAATAGTCTAATTGAATAGAGTATAGTGATTAGTTTGAACAAAGCTAAGAAGCAAGAGACATGATCAGGTAAGTGACTGAACTTAATTTTAATCCTTAAGACTTAAACTGCCTCTTGAGTTCATATAAAATGTGGTTGATGTCAGGATTTTACTCTGAATCATTGACAGAGACTTATAAAGGTAACGGTGTATTGGTAAGTGGTGTCTCACTGGTCGGTCAAAAGATTGAAGCAAGTGAGTTGGGTAGGGAAATCAAACTATACTCTAGATCCTTGTCTTCAGATACGATATTATGATACTTGTTTTTAAATTTAAGTACTTAGAAGTATTTAAAATTATGGTTAAAGCTAAAAGTTCTTGCTGTTTATAACTCATAATTGTTAAGAAAGGACATTGAGAGACTAAAGGGATAGCTCACCAGTTGAGAGTACTTCCAGCTCTTGCAGAGAATGTGGGTTCAGTTCCTAACACCCACATGATGACTTACAGTCATCCATAACTCCAATTTCAGGTTATACAAAGACCTCTTCTGGTCTTCGTGTGTAATGCATGCACATAGTATGTTGTAAATTATTATGCCAGAGCGGCTTCCTGGTCCCTATGGAGCGTGGGTCTACAGCACACCCATCAGTCTAGATCCAAGATCTGTATGCCGACAAGAATGTACAAGATTCTTAGGAGAGTGTTGTTAGTGGAACATCTCATTTTATAGAAGCAAGGGTGGTTACATTTATAGGAAGAAGACAGGGAAAGGTCTTTAGTATCCAGGGACAGGAGCCATTGGTTAAAACAGGGATACTGGAGTAGCCCCACTTTCATGTGGGTCTCATTGTCTAAGGGTCAAAGTCCTGCAAGGGCACCTTCTGCATAAGGTGTGGTCCCACAGGAAAAGAGGAAGACACCTTATCAGAAAATGGGCTCAGCCCTAGGCTTCCAGCTACAGTGCAGATAAGTACCAACCAAGCCATATTCCTTTGCCAACGACCTTCTGTGAAGCAGACAGTATTTAATATTTAGCAGGTTTTGCCAGAGCTAAGAAAGTGGGGAGCAACCGAACTCCTGCCACTCTCAGGGTGAGAATTCTGGGATTCAAGGTGCTCTTCGACCCACTCTTAGCTCTAGGACAGCCCCACAATAGTGCATATAAACTCACACAGGCATGCATGTGCATGTGCAGGCACATGCTTACACACACACCCAGCTTTGGAATTTTGTAAAGCTGATGAATACAGGCTTGTAAAGTAAAACATAAAATCTGTCAGTTCTATTTCTGGATGTTTAACATCTTGGTTTTAGAGCAGAATGACACCCATAAGAAAATATCCATGGTGGCATTATATAATAACAAAAACTTAAAATTACTTCAAGTAAATGAACTGTGACCTATTCATTGTTTATGAACGAGTACTGAATATCAGCAAGAATTCCCTTTTTAAGATTTTTCCCTTCATTTTTTATGGTATAAGTGTTTGCCTGCATGAATATATATCTATATACCTCTTGTATATAATATCCTCAGAAGGGTCAGATTCCTTGAGACAAGTTACAGACAGTTGTTAACTGCTTTGTGGGTGCTAGGGACTGAATCCAGGTACTATACAAGAGCAGCCAGTGCTCTTAACTGCTGAACCATTTCTCCAGCCCTCAAAAATACTGTTTCCTTACAAGAGTGAA
Source organism: Cricetomys ansorgei (assembly GCA_026225945.1). NCBI lineage: Eukaryota > Metazoa > Chordata > Mammalia > Rodentia > Nesomyidae > Cricetomys > Cricetomys ansorgei. Next base: position 11,912,960 of record JAMJFZ010001133.1, read on the forward strand.
TTAACCTTGAAACTTGGTACAAGCAATCAGAGAAGGCTACAAAGGTTATTTTTACATAGGTCAAAAGCAACTAAAACTAAATTGTACATGAGAAAAGGCTGTATTTGAAAAACGAGAAAACAAAATTCCTGCTTCTGGTTATGGAGAGGTAGGGCTGTGGTAGGGAGGCATGCTTATGGAGTCCAGGGGTGTTGGTAATACTCCAATTGTAGCATTGGACATCATGTTCACAGTTGCTTATTTGACTAAAATATGTGCCTACTGAATGTAAGTGTAGCTGTATGTGTTGATTTTACTTAATTATTCTCATGGGTTCAGAGCAAGGATAGTTTATTCTTTGCTAATTAAATCTCCCATCCTAGAAGGTTTCAGCCTCCTACAATCTAATCTTACACCTAGACCTAGGAGACATCAGCATCCGTGCAATCTAATCTGCTACCTAGACCTAGGATGTTTCAGCCTCTGAGACATACTGCTGATTGATTCACTCTGACTAGCTCTTTCTGAAATCAGAGTTGTACTGAACTCAACTGACTCTTTTGGTTGACTGATTCAGCTCACTGGCTTGTTGTGGTTCAAGCTCTTCTCCAAGCTGACTGTTTCTGACTGAGCTTGCTGCCTCTAGCTGACTCCCACACTTTCTCTGACTGAACTGCTCTGCTAGGCTTCAAACAACCTTTCACGGTTAGCTGACTCTTTCTCCCAAACTCACTCTCTCTGTCTGATACTTACTCCTTCCGCTGATCTGCCTCTATGTCTTATTTGAATGATTTTCTAACTCACTGCCTGACTCTGGGCTGAGAGCCAGCTTTTATATCATGAGAGCTTGTCGTGTCTTCTCTCTGACTCACTCTGCTAACTCTTCCTATGATTTGTCACTTTGCTCTTCACTCTGATTCACTCTCAGAATTGAAATTAAAGGCATGTACTCACTCTGTCCTTCACTCTGCCTCTGACTTTCCATTTCTCAGTTGACTAGCATGCTCTGACTCAATCTCCTTCCATTCTCTCAATCTCTACTGCTTCTCTCTTAACTCCAAACTGACTGTGAACTCTGAGCTGAGAGCTGTGACCTACTTATCAACTGACTGCTTTCTTTCACATCCCTAGAGCTGGGATTAAAGGCATGTGACACCACTTCCTTCTGGAAGGTGTGTGCTACATTCCAGCTGGGTCACACAGTCCTTGAATGTGATGCCTTCCCAGAGCAGCCACGTTGCTAGATTAATAGATTAAATATCCTCTACCCAGCTGAACCCAGATCATCTGATCTCAGGTGTTTTTATGACACAAAAACTCAAGCGTTTTATTGATACAAAAAACAAAACAAAACCCCTCACCCAAAGGCCTGTTTGCCTATTGAAGGAAACCTGTAGCTGAGTCTCATCCCACAACCAAGCAGACAAGCTGTGTCACCTTTATGGTGGAGGAGCTCAAAGCCCAAGGGGACTGTTCTCCCCTTGTTGCCTGAGACTGTGGGAGAGGGACTGCAAGAATTCCTACACTTTTGCTTTTCACCTGGAGATCTCAGAATGCAAGCTGTTTGAACCATAATGGCTCTGCCAGAGAGTAGTGAACAGGTGCAGGTCATGAGGCAGCAAACATCTGAGTCACAGATTTGCATCAAGCCAGCACCTGCAGATGGAAGCAAACTGCCTAGGCTTAGGCAGCCTTTCCCCCAACAATATACAAAACAGTTGTTTTGTATATTTCACATGTATCAACAAAATTTCCATCATGAAATATCCCTTTTTAGCAGGTATAGAATATTGAATCAGGAATGTCCAAGTAAAGGTGTTTAATTAGCTGAAGGTTGAAAGTATCATTTGGGGGAGATATCTAGGCCAGCACTTCAGTGTAGAAGTTCTCTCTACAAGTATCTTCATACAATTAGGGACCAAATTTATTTAAAGATGTGGATGTTCTCATATGATGTGTATGACTGATATGTATACTGGAAACAACAACTTCTTTAAAGAAAAGGGAATAATCCCTAAGGGAACACAGTGTCCCTCTTAGCAAGAAAAGACGGAGAATGTTCCTGAACTAGTTTGCTGAGAGACTTGTGGCTAGAGTGGACTGTCTCAAGCCAGAGGCTTCATTCTTTCAAAGGTCAGAAAAAGGAAGCAGAAAGGATGGATGTGCTGTATACCACAAGGATGAGACAAGAGGCTGAGCATTTAAAAGCAGCTGTCCTGGGGTAAAACGTCAGCTAGTGCAGGAACTGATGGATAAAAGTATCCAAACAGTGAAATCCCTTGCCACCCCCACACCCCATGATGAAGGGAGAAAATGCTATCAATAGTTCATTGCCTGAGGTCTACCTGGGCTTACTCTATATACACAGAAAAATAGGCTTCCATCTTCTTTCCCAGAACCCTCTGTAGGAACGCAGGGTGTTCATTGCATGTAACTACCATTGCTTTCGAGGTGGAGATATTCGGAACATTTTGCAGAAAGAAGAAAAACAGCTGTTTAGTCATCTGCCAAGGGGATGCATAGCAAGTTCTCCTGAGGCTCTTTCTAGCGGCCCCTGGGAGCAATTACTGCTTTTGTTTTGAATCTTGCACTTCCTTGAGTGGTAGCTACAACGTAAATGGCATGTGGCCAATATTGAGGGGTATGTTTTCAGAAATAAACTAAGTTAGAGCCTCTGCTGCATGACTACAGAGGGGCATCTGTTTCAAAGGAAGGGGGTTGGTCCCATTCTGAGAACTATCTGAATATGGCTTTGGCATGAGAAATGACGGGAAGAAGCAGCTTTCATATTGTCGTTTACATCATGTGTTTGTCAGGAAGGATAATGGTAAGATGACAGACCAAAGGCTAAGAAGAAGCAGAGGATCTATGTTACAGCCTGGCTCCATTTCGTGTCTTTACAAATTATTTGCAACCTGCTTCCTGGATAACTGAGTTAACTTGCTTTTCTATATAACTTGTTTTCTAGCCTTGGTTAAAGGCCAACCTGTTTTGCCTTTATGAACTCATGCTTAACTCATAATTACCCTGTCTCTACAACTGTTTCAAACTGTGTCTGCCGCAAAGCCATAAACTAATATAGCAACTGCCAGATCCTGATTTTTCCTTGGAATCTGCATCCCTAACAGCTTCAAAGGTGCTAGCCCCAGGTGATCCAGCCACAGGCCGCTCCAAAGGCCTGCACCTACCCTAGCCCCAGCTGGTTCAGGCACAAAGCGTGAACAGGAAGTGAAACAAACGGCCTGCCCTTTCCAGCCTTGGCCAACATTCCAACTTTTGGGGGTCCTCAACAATGACACCCCCATGTCAACAAGAAATATTTCATTTATTATCAACAAAAGGTCTGAATGTTGGGTCTTTCACAAACTGCTGGCTAAGATATTCAATCAAATCAATCTCTCACTTTGTAATGGTTTTCCTTCTAGTAGTCAGTAAACCAGGACAAGAGGATAAAGGACGATGCTTGTATGACCTCTAGGCCAAGGTCCATGTGTCAGTGCTCAGAGGACTGCAGGAGCTGATAATATCAGTCTGGGGTCACTGCTGATTTAACTGCATTCCACTTAGATTCCTGTCTCTGATAAACCATTAGTTTTAAAATGTTGTGGCTTTGTTAACTGCATTTTGATTGGCTTTTGTAACCTTCTTGCTTGCTCTGCTTGCCCAGCGACAAAGTTTGCATAAAAGAGAACAAAACACTCTCACAGGTGCAAACTCTTTCTAGAGCAGGGTGTTGCCTGGTTGTAATTAATTTCCTTATCTTGCAACATCTCCGTGTATTAGTTTTTTATTCTGCCACCGTAACAATCTATGCATCAGCACACAGAGCCATGAGTGGAGCTGGAGCTTAGGGGTTTCTTCTTCTTCTTCTCCTTCTTCTCCTTCTTCTTCTCCTCCTCCTCCTCCTCCATCTCCTCTTCCTTCTCTTTCTCCTCCTTCTTTTTCCTTTATTTTGTTTGTTTTGTTTCTCATGGGATTTTCACTGTATATCTTCTGCTGATCTGGAACTTTCTGTCTAAAACAGGATGACCCCAAATTTGTGGCAATCCCTTTGTCTCTGCCTCCTGAATGCTGGGATTACATGTTTGCACCCTAATATCCAGCTCTTAGGTTTCCAAACCTATAGAAAATAAGGGTCATGCTAGATGAGGGAAAGAAGAGACCTGATCAAAGTATTCTATTCATACAATGAGTCGATCTTGGGCTTACTTGAAAATAAGAGAAGAGGGAAACATTTCAATAATCCAATATTCCCCATTTAGAGAGGAGATAATCAAGTCACAAATGTGGAACTCAGCTCCCACTCAGGTGATGACAGCTACCACGTAACAGCGTCAAACAGCACTCCATTTAAACACAGCCCTTGAATGGTTCTCACTTGGATAACTTGTTGGTAAACTGTATTATTCCCATTTCACAGATAAAGGTCTGATACAGGATCACATGGCTAACACATGGCAGAGCAAGAGGTGCCTGCCACACCGGCAGTGAGGGCTCCAAGCTGCTCTCTCTGCCCCTGGCCTCTGGCATCACTTCTACACAGCACTAGGATGAAGGGCGGAGCTGTGGACTAGACTGGTACCTCCTTCTGTGGGCTGGCTCACGTTCTGCTGGAGTTCTGCCACCTTCTCTAAAATTCTAAAATTCCACATTTATTCATGTAAGAGCCATAGATGAATTTGCAGAGAAGACAATTAAATACTTAGTAAAACTAACAATGATGTGGGACATTTTTAAGGTGTTCCTGGTAGAATGAGCACAACTAGATAGGTGGCAAGAGAAAAGTTAGAAAGTATAAGGTGACAAAGACGTTGCTCTTGTCCTGTTTGGCACTTTTACACAGACGGAGGTAAGTATTTAGGGTACTGATGTGAGAGAAGGGTTTTCAGTGTTAGAATAAGTTTACCGTGGCCTGCTTCTAGGAGTGTAGAACAAAGGAGAATGTAGGCCAGTGTCCTTAGTTAGCTTCCTAGTACTTTGACAAACCCCACAACCGTAAGCAACTGGGGAGGAAAGAATTGGTTTCATCTTACAGTCCACACACCACACCTGAGGGAAGTCAGGGCAGAAACTGAAGCAAGGACCACAGAGGAACACAGCTTACTGACTTGCTCTCTGGACCCTCACATATCAGTCATTAATCAAGAAAATACCTTCACAGACTTGACTACAGGATGTTTGACAGAAGTATTTTTCTCATTCTGAGGTTTCTTGTTCCCAGATGACTCTAGAATATATACATACATACATAATGTGTAGGTAGATAGATAGATTGATAGATAGATGATCGATAGATGATCGATAGGTAGATAGATGATAGATAGATAGATAAGATAGGTAGGTAGGTAGATAGATAGATAGATAGATAGATAGATAGATAGATAGATAGATAGATAGATAGATAAGATAGGTAGGTAGGTAGGTAGGTAGGTAGGTAGATAGATAGATAGATAGATAGATAGATAGATAGATAGATAGATAGATAGATAGATAGGTAGGTAGGTAGGTAGATAGATAGATAGATAGATAGATAGATAGATAGATAGATAGATAGATAGATAGATAGATAGATAGATAACCAGCACAGACAGGAAGCCGAAGCTCTGCAGCTTAGAAAGAGCTTTGTCTCTTAGAAACTTTTATCATCATCACATTGCTTATTTATTCTCTGGACAAAGACCTGTTGAACATCAACTCTGGCCAGTGATACCCCAAACATTCCAGATGTGACAAGGAATAACCTATTTACACTCCTCACGGGAATGCAGAGTCAGGCAGGGGCCAGAATGCCTTTCCTTCAAAGGAGCATATGGCACTGGAAGTTCTACAGCTCTTGTAGTGTCTGTCACAGCCACTCAGTTCCGGTGAGGTGCAAAAGTGGCCAAAGATGATATAGAAAAAAATGGACATGGCTGTGCACAACAGCAGTTTACTTGAAACAAACACGTGGCAGGCTAAGCCTGGCAGACAAAAGTCAAACATTGTATGTGTAGATATACGTGCAAAGGCCCTGGGGCCAGAGGCTGCACAAAGCTTAAAGGGATTGGGGGGGGTGGCTCAGGCCTGCAATCTTGGCCCTAGGGGCAGTGGGAGAGAGGTACTGAGGCAGGAGATTCCCTGGGAGTTTAAAGTCAGCCTGGCTTAGAATGAGATCCTCCCTGAAAACAAACAACTAAAAGCTTTAGGGTTTGGTAGACGAGGGAGGGAGTGCCAGGTAAGGGAAGGACTGGCCAGTAGGGTTGGTTCCTAGGGTATCTCCAGGTTTGCCGGGACCTCTGAAACATTAGTCTCAACTCTTCGTCAATGAGTAGTTGGGTTTTCTTAAGGGTGTGACATGATTAGATTCGCATTTTTTTTTTCCGAGATAATGTTTCTCTCTTGTAACTCTGGCAGTCCTGGAACTCACTCTGTAGACCAGGCTAGCCTCTGCCTCCCAAGTGCTGGGATTAAAGGCATGTGCCGTGCTGCACCCCCCCCCCAGCTTGAAAGTGTTCTTACTGAAGTGTGTTGGAAGAATTAGGCTGCATTATTGTATTAAATAAATGAGGACAGATATACTTGTGTATCGGATACTGAGTTACAGGGGCCTAGAAATGTTTTATAGTACATGACACAGGAATCGCATGCCATATCTTATAGGAAGTAGCCCTGAAAGAAGGCTTTTATATCTGCTTTTGCCTTTTCTCTTTGAACAGAGACAGTGTGACATCAGGGAAGATGTTTTGTTTGTGTTTCTAGGCATCTCGCACCAGGGTTACTACTCCTCAGGGTGTTTGCCAAGGAGAGGGAGCCTCCCTTGCCCTGTCTTCCCCTCCATAGCCCGCTGAGCTGCTGCCTGCAGCCAGGCTTGAATCCTGACCCAGGACAGTCTGCCAGGTCTGAAAGCTCCTCAAGAATGAGATGGATTCACCTGAGAAGCAGGATGCGAACAACTTAGTGGGTAGGTTCCTTCCTCCTCTCTGAACGCTATACACACAGTAAGCACTGGACCACTGGATAGGAGTGACATGATGTACACCTACTGAAACGGACTCCTACTGGCCATGCCTGTGATCTCAGCACTCTGGAGGCTGAGGCAGGAGAATTGCTGTGAGTTTAAGGCTGGCCTGGGCTGTAGCAAGACTCTGTCTCAAAGAGAGAGGCAATGAGAGAGTAGGGGAAGGAGTCTCCGATTCCATTTAGGACCCCTTGTTTCATACTTTCTGTTTCCGTTGGTTTCATTTGGGTTTTGGGTGGGGGTCTCTAACTTGCTCACCTTCCCCCCTTTTGTGATCAAGTGGACATTTGTTTATCTTTGCATTGATTTCTTCACCTTACGCAGCAAAGATATGATAAATGCCGCCTCTCTTCCATCTTCACATGTATCTAATGATACTATTTTAAGAAAAAGTTGGGTCTGCAGAGATGGATCAGTGGATGAGAATACTGACTGATCCTCCAGAGGACCCAGGTTCAATTTCCAGAACCCACATAACAGCTCGCAACTGTCTGTAACTTCAGTTCCGGGGGATCTGACACCCTCACATAGAATAGGAAAATAAGTAAATTATTTTTTTAAAAAGAAAACAGTTAGCTTAGGCTGCATAATTTCAGATAAATGGAGAGAAGTTGAGGAAGTAAGACTTAGCCTGCAAGTACCAAGTACTGTGCTTGAGACTAATGATTGGGATGTCTGTTTGATCCTTGTTACTTTTCAAATCTAACCATTAGGAGGGAAGTCCTTACAAAGGAAGAAACTGGATCTTGAGGAGTTGAGAAACGTGGTAGGGAGCAGTGTTGATGCGGAGTCAGGGAGTGTGTCTGTGCATGGGATTTAACTACGCTCTGTAACTTTCTGTTGCCAAAACCCTATTTCAAATTGGAAGTTGTAAAAGCATTTGGCATTACTAATTCAGAAAAGAAAAATAGACATTTACCCAAATTGGAAAACAGAATTTTTTTTTTTTTCCTGGAAGTAGGCACAGCAATACTGATAGCCTGGAAGCACTAAATATCATTTGAAAAATGCAATGGTTTGTCTCATGTCTCCCACACTGTGGGTCTCGAACCCGCCTTGTAGCTGAGGTTCCTGAACTTCCTCTCCCCTTTACCTCCAAGCCTCCGGATTGCAGGCATGCACCCAACATCTCTCTTCGTTCTTTTCTTTTTGTTTTTAAGAGACAGACTCTCACTATTGTCAATGAAAGACACAACTCCATCTCCACATGAACTACGTTCTCTACATGACTACTACCATACTCCGATTACGTCAAAAGGAGTAAGAGATAATTCATCTTTGAGCCAAATATGAGGGACAGTGGCCTGGGAACACAGACTCCAGCTGTCCAAAATAATATGTGTCACTGTGGCAATGGTTGTAGGGAGTTTTTATAGTTAGGAAAAGAAATTCCTAAATCAAGGCATCGCCTAAGTACATCGGTGGGAGCATCGGGGAGGCAGGTTGCTGCGGAGCGGAGCTGCGACCAAAATGGACTCATTTAACAAAAAACTCGTTCCAGAAAACCTGACGCTCACTTGAATGTTGGAGCAGACACAGAGGTGGGCCATGAATGGCTATTAAGGGAGATGAAGAGAGGCAGAGTTAATTTGCCTCTGGACTTAGAAACTCTTCACAGTCAAGAAACTCTAATCAATTGATCAGCCTTATGTGGCTTTTGGGGCGGGGTGGGGGTATTGGGGGGACTTCGCTTCACGCCATACAGCTCAAGTTGGCCACCCTCCTGCTTCAGCCTCTGTAGAGTTCGTATCACAAGTGCGTGCCATTCCGACCTCACCTCCTTAAACAAGCGGTACCGTCAGAGTTTTGATTCCCAGTTTTTCAGGCTAAGACTGCAACTGAGCAGAGAGAGGGCACAGGTGGAGCTGCCTCACCAGCGAGGCGCCGCGCCTTAGGGCAGTCCTAAGTTTTTGTAGTTTGGACCTTTTAATCAAATGATTAATTCACATTCCTGCAGAACAAACAGAATCAGGGCTTGTGTTTCCTGTGATTTTGAAAATTTCTGAGAAATGCAATGTGGATCTTTTTCTGAGACTTAGAGACCGAGTTTGCGCATCTGCTCTGACTCCAGCACAGTGGGGAGATAGTGCTACCTAGTTCTTCTAGCAGTGCAGATGTTGGACCTCAGAGATCCAAACTGCGACCCCCAGGGCCCAAACTGGAACGCCGTACCCCCACAGAGACTCACAGACGGGATATCGATGCAAATAGCAAGAGGATTTATTCCAGTATACTGGGGCCGTTCTAACACACAGGATAGAAGCGACCACCAGGAGCAAATGGTGAAGTTTTTTATACAGTTGAAACGGTTGCTAGGGGGCTGTACAGTTGCTAGGCACAGACCGAGTTGGGACAGGTGGATTGGTCCCCAAATTGTTTTCCCATTTTGATAGGTAGGGGCCAGTTAACCTCTAAACTGGTTGGTGTTAGCACATAGCAAGGTCGTGGGCAACTGGGAGGAGGGAACTCCTCAGCCCAAGGCTGTGGGACCAAGATTATGGACCATCTGCAGGAAGGGGGGCACATTTTCTAGCCCAAGGCTGTCTAGCTGCCTTGTTTGTCTTAGAAAATGTTTTTCTTACAATTGTTTTTGCTTTAACTCTGGGAAACTCTGGGAACTGTTCTGGGTCACACTGCCCCTGGCTTGGGCCTATACAGTTTTGGTGTTCTTAGAAGCCTGACTAAAGTTTCTTAGGCCTGGGCAAGGGACCTGACCCCCACACGAGACGGGCCCTCACTCGTAAGCGGTGAGGGGCTGACTGCTGAGTCTTCGCCATCACCCCTTGGTCCTTGGAAGCTATGCATGTGCTCCTGTAACCCCAAGTTCATGATGCACAAGGGTAGGTTGGGGTCCCCTGATGATGGGGTGACATTTACCCGGTGGCAATGCTACAAATCAGAGCTTCCCACACCCAGAAACCTCATAGCCAAACACTTGTTGTGGCACCGTAACTTACTAGCTGTTGATATTCTGTTGCACCTTTTCACTAGAGAGTTAAAGTTAGCTGGAATCAGATGTCTAAACCTTAAGTGTTCCTCTCAGAATTTAACATTGGCATCCTTTCGGGGCACTTGGTAAGAAATGTAGGCACATATGTCCATGAAATAAATCCTAGTACTTCGGGTATGGCTGGGCTTGAGAAGTTGCATTCAAACCAGTTCCCAGAGGTAGAGAAGTCACCAGGCTAAAACTATGTTGAGTGTCTGTATTCTTTTTGTCAAATTTATAGTTTGATAAAATGGTTTTTGGTGAAAGCTATTTGCCTGTTTTAGAGGAACAGACGGGCAGGAAGAAGAATATAACCACTGAAAAACAGTGTTTACTCTGAGAGTTTTATGCCAGGTTTTATGTTTGATGCCCGAAGTCCTTGATTCTCTACAGAAAGAGCCTAGAAACTTCTGGAGTTCTCTTTTACCCACTGTATCTTAACAGGATAGGAGGTGAAGGAGAGAGGGAAGGAAAACACTTGCTAGATGTGAATTTTCTATTTAAAATTTTCTTTATAAAAGCATAAATATATGAAAAATTAAGAAAACAGAATTATGGGGCTGGAGAGATGAATCAGCTGTTTAGCACTTGCTGCTCTTGAAGAGAATCTCAGTATCGTTCTGGTGCCCACATAGTGATGTACAAACATCAGTAACTCCAGTTTTAGGGGATCTGTCGCCCTCTTCTGGCCCCCTCAAGCACTACCTGCACATGGTGCATGTGCATCCACAAAGGCAAACACACATAAAATAAAACTAAATAAAATCTTTTCAAAAAATAATAAAAACATCAAAGTATTTTTTTAAATCTAGAACCACTATATTTCCACCACTCAGAAATTGCTTTCATTTTCTTCCAGGATTATTTTTTGCATATATTTGTACTAATTGGGATCCCATTGGCAGAATGATTTCATGCCATAACATTTTTTCCTGTTAATATCATGCCATAATGATTTTCATATACTTTTAGAGGGTGTAAAGATATATGCATGTGGGCTGAGAATACAGCTCAATTGGTACAGTGTTGCCTAGCGTGCACAAAGCTCGGGTTCAAATCTCAGCTTGTATGGGGGTACACAATAGTAACCCCAGCGTGTGGGAGGTGGAGGAAGAAGGATCAGAAATTCAAAGTCATCTTCAGTTACATATTAGTTTAAAGCCAGCCTGGAGTACATGAGACCCTGTCCACGATTAATTACTAAAACCTACCGCAAAATACTGTGTTGAGTGTCTGCCAGGGTATTTGCTATTTACAGATGGCATGCGTGAAACTGTCTGGAGATAACTTTAAAGGACAAGATACCCGACCTTGTTGGCAGTGCTATTATTTCAGACAGAGAGGCTCGGAAGCATAGGGAGGTGGGCACAGAGGAGGACAATGCAGGGACGCATTCGTAGTGGAATACTTGGAAAAAGTTTTTGTTATTTAGGTTTCTTTAAAAACTCAGAATGGCATTTGGACTAGGTTTATGCTCCCGTCCCAGGTGTGGCGGATGTTTATGAGCTAGATTTGGAATGCTTGATGCAGGTGGCTATAATTTGCTTAGGTGCAGTCATTCTGGCACCTGTAGCTTGTTCTTGGGATTGTGTGCCGCTTGGGTTTATGGGAACTTTTACTTAGGGTATAAAAGGTCTGAAGCCCCCTAAAGTCGGGACGGGTGTTGGTTGGTTTGTCCGTTGTTAGTGTGTTGTTCTTAAAAGAACAAAGGTTGGAGAGATTGAGTTTACAGATAGTGAGCTGAGACGCTGCAAAAGTGGTGAAAATTTCTTTCTATCCTTCCTTTCTCTTTCCTTAAATTGAGGGTAAAAGATTGTAGTTAACAACATTGGGCACCATTTGTAGTAGCATTACATGCTGCTGCGGCAGCTCCACAAGAGAGACAAGGAGGCGTTCTCATATGTGCAAGCTCTGCCAGACGCCAGCAGAGGGAACCACCATCCTGGCTAGCGCCAGACCAGATAATGCAACCCCGAGGGTCTGAGCTCAGATGTTTTTATTGATTCAGAACTACTACTCAGTGCAGAACATAAGCAATCAAACATCCTGCACAGAAATCCAACACCTTCAGACAAAACAAAATGCCAAGGCCTATGCATCCCTTTTTCCAACAATGAAAAAAAAAAAAAACAATTATTTTAAAAATAACTAAAAATAAACTTCCACAACACACACACATTCTCTGTTTTCTCATAATGATATAGGGGTGAGGGCACAGGAAGGCAGAAACACGAAGGAGAAAATGCAAGGGCTTATGGTTCCTGCATTAATTAAGCCTCCTGAGAGACAGAATCTCTTCTGATGAGTCATTCTAATCAGACCCATAAATCTAACCTGTGGAGCAGCATCATTCCGAGACTTCAAAGTGAGTTAGGGTAGACCCTCCACTCACCTATTGGCTCCACTCATGTGAGCCAGGGGGAGTCAGGGACAGAACACCCTATTTAGGAGCACTAACATTTACAGGTAAGACACAGGAAGCAGCTAAAAATCACAACGGACTATAGAATACCCAAGGGCAGTGTGTGCGTGCGTGTGTGTGTGTGTGTGTGTGTGTGTCTTTATAAGAAGACCTTCCTAGAGGAGGTGATGTCTGAGCTGAACACAGAGGTAGGGGAACATGTGGGGTGCAAATGGGAGTGAAAGACTCTCTTTCTCTGTCTCTCTGTGTGTTTCTCTCCCTCCCCCTCCCTCTCCCTCTCTCACTTTCCGAAAGTTAGAGGCTGGGAAGCTGCTTCCATAGGTAAAATGCTCGCTGTGCAGGTGTGAGGGCCTGAGTTTGGTTGCTCAGAACCCATGTAACAGCCCGGTAATGCCACATGTTTCTATAAATCTAACCACAGTGCTGATGGGAAGGAGCCCGGAAGATCCCTGGAGAGCAGAGATGATGGCCAGTCAGTGTTATTGAAATAGCCAATTCTATATTCATAGAAGAAGACACTAAACATCAGCCTCTGGTTCCCACATTTGCACTCACAGGTGCATGATGTGCGTGCACACACACACACACACACACACACACACACACACACACACACTGGAAACCCTGGACAATTGTCAGGGTTTCACCACCTCTCATAATTCCTGTACGTACATTGTTTTTGTGACTCCTCCCAACCAGCTGGTGCTGTGATCATGGGACAGAGGAGGATGCTCTGTGGGAGCAGGTCAGGTGACTGCCTCGGTGAATCTGGCTTTGCTGTACAGCAGTCTTGATTAGAACATGTGGTCACCTAACCCAAGGCCAACCTGGCTTTTCAGCTCTGCTCACATCCTGTCTGCCCATGGGCTGGTTCTGCTCAAGGCTTTCTATGCTTTTCTTTCTGAGTGAGCAAGGCAAGCCTTGAATTTTCCATTTCAGAACTAGACAGATCTTAGATCTTTGTTTGGATCTCCAGTCTTTATGTGATTTTTTTTTTTTTAATTAAAGCATGGCATAAAGCAGCAGTGGGCATGAGGCCTAAGTGTTTAGCTTGGGATACTAAAAATTCAAAGGGACGATAGGCAGACTATGTATGAAATGAGAATTCTGTGAACTCACAGGCAAACTGCACAGGAAACCAAGTATTATATGCAATAGACACCCCAGGAAGGCGCTCACTCTAAGACCTGTGGGAGACCAGATTGTCACCCCTAGTGACAAATATATACATGTAAGTACCTTGGAACTGGCCTGTAAAGACAGACACAAATTGATGTTAATTATTTCCCTTCTCAAGATAAATGTGGAGCCAAGGAGGAAGCAGTTAGAATGAGCTTAAGTCTTAAGTTTCGAATTTTTTTTTTCAATGAGAACATACGTATAGGCTGTATCAACACTAAAAATCATTAACAAATTGGATGTAGTAATGCTTCTGGGAGCATATAAGCGCCCAGTGTCTTATTTTTATATTTAAAGATTTTATTGCATCTATTTATATGTGTGTGGGTGCATTCAGGAGCCACCGCACAGACATGGAGGTCAGAGGACAACTTGCAAAACTTGGTTCTTTCTTTTCATCATGTATGTCCCAAGATTCAAACTCAGGTCATCAGGCTTGGTGGTAAGCACTGTTATCTCCTGGCCATCTCTCCAGCCCCAGAGTATTTCTCTATCCTGCACAGTTATATCAGATTCACCTCAGAGCAGTTCCATGGCTTCAGAGGTTGGTAGTTCATTAATTTCAGCTTTAGAGAAGGCAGGCAAGCCATTATTGTTCATAATGTAGTCTTCATGTATTTAGACCATACACAGAACACTTACTAAAACACTATTAATCAAAAGTTTTGAGCTAGACATGACACACACCTTAAATTCCAACACTCAGGAGGCAGAGGCAGGCAGATCTCTGTGAGTTCGAAGCCAGCCTGGTGTACAGAATGAGTTCCAGGACAGCTGGAGTTACATAGAGAGATCCTGTTAGAAGAAGGAGGAGGAGGAAGAGAAGGAGGAGGAGGAGGAGGAAGAGAAGGAGGAGGAGGAGGAAGAGAAGGAGGAGGAGGAGGAGAAAGGAAAGAAAAGAAAGAAAGAGAACTAAGTTTTAAAATACTAAAATAATTCTCTAAAATGAGAATAATTTCACCCATCAAGATTTAACAGTTGACAAGTCTGAAGCAATCTTACTAGAACAAGGCCATATAGGAAGAGGTACCTTGGAGAGGAGGGAATTGGTTCAAACTCCTTAAAAGGTTTTGCCTATTGATTAAGATTATAGACCCCTTTAACCAAACACATATGCTACCAGGGATTTATTCTATACACATGCCCAAAAGAAATGCTTAAAAACTTCCATCACATCACTGTTCATAAAAGCAAAGCCAAGTCTCTCTTAAATAGTGTATATAGTATATATATATATACACACATATATATATATACTATATATATACTGAGATATATATATATCTCAGGTCTCAGCATCCCGGTGGAAGAACAAAGTGACCTGGTACATGGGTAAGGAGGAGGCGATGGCCCGAGTCTCTCAGCTGGACAGCAGGGTGGATGGATCGCCAGCGTGGTGGTATCTAGCAAAGACAATTAGTTCCAGTGTTCAGGTGGAAGATACGACTCAATAAGAAGAGATCTAAGGTTGGAAATAGAAGTGTTTGCCAGGGAAAGGGGAAAAGATGGAGGAGGACTACAAAGGAGGTGAAACGATGAGTACGAAGAACTAATAGAAATGCACATTTTATGATCAAGAAATTAAGATTCATGTGATAGGAGCTGCAAGGTGTTAAGCGGTTGAAGTGGGACTTGAAATCAGTTTCTCTTATTACAAAGACATTTGACAAATCCCTGGATTCTCTATCCATTTGTACAGTGGGAATAATAGGAGACATATTCACACATGCACACACAGAGAGACACACAGAGACACATATATACACAGACAAAGACACAGACATACAGACACAGATACAGACATACAGAGACACACACGCAAATGCACACACACATACAGTTACACAGACAGAGACACAAACATGCACACACATACACAGACACACACACACACACACACATTAATGCACGGTCAGGAGCCATGTAAAATTTTTCTTATTTAATCTTTATTGGTTTTCCCAAAGTAGGTAACTTCTGTCTCCATTTTGCTGATGGAGAAAAGGGACTCAGTCTCTTTTGGAATGGATTGTGTAAAGCTCTGGAGGTGCCACCTGATGAGAGACCTCACGTAGAAACTCAGGCCCACAGGTTCCAAGATGTTTTCCCACACGGACATTACTTTCCTCTAGGGAACACAGCATCTCCCTACCTGATTTGGGGCTTGTTTTGAATTTCATCTGAGAATTCAATGAACCCACGGATCTGATGGTTCTGATACGAGTGGTGCATGGTCACATTCAAAGACATCGTGTCATGTTTGGATGATGAACTATGCTGGCCTTATGAAAACATAATGATGAATAGCGCTGTCAGTTGCTGAGTGGCTTCTCAGTAGACGCAGATCAATTTTAATGTCTAAGCACCGCCTCCCCACAAAGCATTGTGTATGTGTGTGCGCGTACATGTGTGTAGTGGTGTGCAACTGCGTGTAAATAGTACTATCTCACATGTGGATGGATTTAGGTTTGTTCTTCAGTCCTGCCAGGCTTGGGTGGTCTCAGGATACACTTCCTCCTCACATACACTGCTTGCTTCTTTCTCACTTCCCAGGCACCAACAAGAGCCGGCTTGGTGCGTGTGGATGGATTCTGTTTTCCCTTTCCTTCCTGTTGATGATCATTACGTTCCCCATCTCCATATGGATGTGCTTGAAGGTAACGCCCTGGGACTTAAGTGGGTATCTGCCAGCGAACTGACAGACATTAAGACTAAATGTTGTTCCTTAATCTCTCAGATCATTAAGGAGTATGAACGTGCTGTTGTCTTCCGACTGGGACGCATCCAAGCTGATAAAGCCAAGGGACCAGGTATGGCAGAGACTATGGTTATCTGTTTCTATCACCAGCAACACCAGAGGCATCTAGTGAGGGTCCAAGAAAAAAGACAGATGCTGGAGACCATGAGTTTTAGGCAGTGAACAGATGTTGCTCTATTGGGTATGTTCGTGGGAGAGATGACCAGTTTGAGCATTCTGAAATCTGAACCTGCCTCCTAACTCACCCTCTGAGCAGTCCAATGAATGGGTAACATCGACTGGATGTCATTTACTCCCAGAGCTGTGAAGAGACAGGTCCAGGGCATGAAAGAAGAGAGTAAGTGGCCCTTGTGGACCATAAAATTACTCACAGGGACTATTCAAGGACCTGGATTGCATTATCTTTGAAAAGTGCTAACAAAAAAAAAAAAAAAAAAAAAAAAGGAAACAAAAAGCTAGAGCTCCCCCTTGTGGTGAGCAGGTGGATAATGGGGGGAGTAGGAAGTCAGATGTGATGGGTTGGTGGAGGCCTCTAGTTTTGAAAACGAGGACCTTGAAACCAATGTAGATTTAATGAGGTAAACAGGAGGTCCCCCGCATCTAATCCCCGGTGCACATTTCCTTCCGTGTTCTTTTTATAACTCCCAGAAGTAAAAAATTGTTACAAACTATTCAAATTATCAAGTGACTTTTTGGTTGGAGGTGGGGATGGGAGGGGTTGGAGAATAAAGAGCTGAGGTCTTGATTCGCAGCTTCTCCTAAACTGCACACTGCCTGTATTTGTTTTGACTTAGAACGATGACAATTTCATAGGATTGATTTTTTTTGGTTTTCTTTTCTTTCCTCTTTCTTTCTTTCTTTCTTTCTTTCTTTCTTTCTTTCTTTCTTTCTTTCTTTCTTTCTTTCTTTTTTGAGACAGGGTTTCTCTGTTGTAACTCTGGCTGTCCTGGAACTCACTCTGTAGACCAGGCTGGCCTTGAACTCACAGACACCTGCTTGCCTCTGCCTCTCAAGGGCTGGGATTAAAGGCTTGTGCCACCATTGCCCAGTTCATATGATTGATTTTAATATTATTGATAGGAAGGGCAGTCACAAAACATAGAGGTCATTAACTATATTTCTCTGATAACATTTGCTTTCTGCTCCTTTCTGCATTTGAGTAAAATTGTTGCCTCTCCAACCACACTGTATGATCTGGGACGGGGGACCCTTTTATGCTCAGTGAGACTGTACTTGGCCATGAATCAACAACACTGTGTGTTCTTATATCTTACATTAAAAATATTCTTTTATACATTTATCAAGACATCAGTGCTCGACTCTACCAATGGAGAGTAACCAAGCTTGCTCTCTGCAGTCATGCTCCTATCTGACAGGCCAAAGATTAAAGTTGAAATAAAATTGGATCAGGAAGAGAGGCAGAATAGCCACCACTGGAGAACTCCAGAGGAAAATGTGTCCTTCAATGACTCCTCCCAAAAGATTCTCTGCTAAGAGTCCCAGGATAATAACCCCCGTCACAGCTGTCTCTGGGGCTAATGGGTTACCTCAGAATGTCCCAAAGACCAGAGGGAAACAAGCCAAATCGCTAACACCTTTGCAAATCGCAAATTATCCTTTAGTAATAAAAATGTTAATGAGAAGAGCAGCCACATCCCATAGTTCACGAGTGCCTGGCTTCCTCTTAGCACGGTGTTTGTTGTCATGGTGACATGCTGTGCGTCATCTTTCTTCACAACGTATTTGTCTATGGTAATGGAAGCTCAGGAAAGGTGGATGAATGGTCCCAAGCATGGGGTTGGCTGACCAGCACCCCCCTTCCCCACAACACACACACAAGGAGGGGAGAGAAGGGGGGGGGATTCTTATCACGAGACTCAAGAAGCCTTAGAGAACAATAAATACTAAAAATAATGACCAAAACCGCAGTGTTCTCAGCCCATGCTGCTGGCTCTTCAGTCAGACTACAAGCTGATTTCTGCCTTCAAAGCAAGCGCAGTAGCATAAAGATTTCCTGACTGATGGAAATGACGCTGGCTCCTCATCTTGCTGACACGCCTCCTGGCTGCAATCCTTACAAACAGTGTCCTCAGTGTCCTCTGATGGGTTTTCTTACATTGCTGTTCCCTGACCCCCTCCAAGCCCAGAACTTTCAACTTCAGTTCTCAGTTCTGTGGGGCGCTGTTTGCATGGAATCTGAGACCCTGGAAGACTGTACTAGCCAAGTGTTCTACTACTGAGCTGTACCCCAAGCAGTAAAAAAAAAAAAAAAAAAAAGGGTACTTTCTTAATTTATTGAGACAAACTCATGTTGTTCAAGCTGGCTTTGGATTCCCTATGTAGCCCAGTCAGGGCTTCAAATTGTAATCCTGCTGCCTGGGCATCTTTCCTGAATACCTGAGGCTGGATGGAAGATTTTAATGCAATACTCTGTCAACATTGTTGCTGATGTGGAGACGGTGGCCAATAGCTGACAGTCTAAACCAAACTTGATTCTTCATCAGTAGGAAACCAATTTCCTAGATACCCTTTTAAAATTATCCTCAAAATAAATGCTTAAATAGAAGCAGATTACCTACAAATAGAAATTTAAAGACATGCATGTCAGGGAACTTAGTGTTTGCCCAAAGGTCCTTAATTCCTAGTTAATTTCCTTTAATTATTGACTGATCAGAATAAGTCACCTTCGCCAGAGTTGAATGCGTTCGAACTGAAGACCTGAGAAATGCTTACAACATTATAAAAATGATGCTCAATATATCTAGGAGACTGTCTTTGTCATCCTTTTTATAGGTCAGATTTTAAATCGATTTTACTTTTCAAAGGTTTGATCCTGGTTCTGCCCTGCATCGATGTGTTTGTCAAAGTCGATCTCCGAACGGTTACTTGCAACATTCCTCCACAAGAGGTACAAAACTGAACAAGGGTTATAAAACCCCTAGGTGCCCTAGGACACGGGTCTAACACGGGTCTAATTCTAATCTACCAGTGGGAGGACGACTTAATTCCCACTCCCACCCGCACCCCAGGGCCTGCTTGAATTGCTTCAGTTGCCTCTGTTTGTTTTGCCAAATGAGAATGAAACACTTGGGCTTTGTGTTGCCGAATAAGAATGAATGGGAAGGGAAGGGCTGAAACGCCAGAGCCTTGGAACAGCCAGGTGGAGGAAGGCTGAACATTGGCAGGGAAGCTGGAAGGAGAACGGCAGCACATGTCTAGGGGAGGCGGGAGAGTCACCGCAGGGAGAGCTGCTGGAACCTGGTGGAGGGCAGGGGCTGGTTAGGCTGCACCAGCACGCTCCACGGCCTTCTCAGAGGGGCTTTTAGGAACAGCCAAAGGGATAAGCAGGCAGGAAGTCAATCAAGGCCCAGGTACCTCCCAGTCACCATGGGCTGTCTAGAGCCATGGAGGACCAGCTTCAGATCTGAGCCATCGTAGTTCCTGTTGGAAAGCTTCAAAAGGCTTTAGTGGCTCTACAGTGGACAGAGAACAGAGAGAGAATATCACACTGCTCAGAATGCCTGACGCTGAGCCTCTAAAGCTTAGATTATTTGCTTTGCTTGAAGATAGAACATGGTCTCTGGTGCCACCTATGGTTCCTCAGAAGCACTGCTTCTTCCTTTAGGCTCGTGAGACCCACACACAGGGTACAGATTCTATGTCTGTTTGGAAGGAGAAGACAGTGGGGCTTTTGCCTATGGGATGCCAGAATTCTCCAAGCTGAAGCTATAGGGATAAGTAGGGACCAAACCTCTGCAGTTGTTCAGCTGTGAGATAGTGTTATTCTGAAGCCATAACAGATGTTTGGTAATCGCTAGCCTGAGTTGCTATTAACAATGTCCTTTGGGGTTGGCTGCCTCTTTGCCTACTGCAAAGTAGCACATATGTGGTTTCACCCTATCTATGCTCTGCAGATCCTCACGAGAGACTCTGTGACCACCCAAGTGGATGGAGTTGTCTATTACAGAATCTACAGCGCTGTCTCAGCTGTGGCCAACGTGAATGATGTTCACCAAGCCACATTTCTGCTGGCTCAGACCACTCTGAGAAATGTCTTAGGGACACAGACCTTGTCGCAGATCCTGTCTGGGCGAGAAGAGATTGCCCATAGCATCCAGGTAAAGACACAAAGTACTAAGAGCCCACATCTTGAATTCCCTCATATCAGTGGTCAGTAGCTACCAATATCAATAGTTCAGAGCAGAGACTCCCAGGCACAGAGATAGCTGCACTCTTAAGATGGGTTTCCTTACCTCTGGTAAGACCACCTGTCTTTCGTTACAAAGTATAGATTTAAAGGTTTGCATGGGGCCTGGAGAGGCTGCTCTTACAGGAGGAGCCGGGTTTGATTCCCAGCACCCACATAGTGGCTTACAATCATCTATAACTCTACTTACAGGAGATCTGATGCCCTTTTCTGATCCTCTTGGGTACCAGACACACATGTGGTACATAGGCATATGTGTAGGCAAAACACTTATATATGTAAAATAAAATAATTTTAAAACATTAAATGTTTGCATGGGAGAAGGGATATTAGGAGTTGTTCCTCCTTTCCCTCTTTAAATTCAAAATCATGAACAAACTTTGCAGACTTAACCTTTTTGAAAAAGAGGTTACAAATCATTTTTGCTTTCAATTTACACTACCATAAAAGAAGTACAACCCTTATCAGACGGCCCCTGGATCCTGCCATTTCAGTTCTGCATAAGGATCCCCTGCAGCATCAGTAAGAACTCTGGAAATCTGACAAGCCCAAGCCAGATATCAAGTGTTTTAGGCAATCTCACTAACTCCTGGGGTCCCGCAGAATCACAGCAGGAGAGAGGTCACTGGTCACTTGGTGGCGGAATTCTCTGCCCCTCTTTCCCCTTTGGACTTTGCTGGGTCAGTTTTTGGGCCTTGGTTGATTCGTGTATTATCTCCAAAACTCATGACAAAGCCGATAGGAGGCCTGTCCTGGAGAGAAAAACCAAGACTCCGGTTATCAAGCTGATGCAGTGGTTCGTGGCTGCTAATTTTACAGCCAGGACAAAATCCAGGTCTGTTTGAGAAGCTGTGACTGCTGTTTGGAATACTTGCTCAAATCTGCAAAGACATCATATAATTTCTTAGAGAGATTATTGGGTAGATTCTTTTAGTTGACTAACAGATGATAGGGTGATATATCAAGATTTGTGTGTGTGTGTATGTGTGTGTGTGTGAGAAAGAGAGACAGAGAGAGAGATCGATCCAGTCTTATGTATTCCAGGTTAGTCTCAATTCTCTATATAACTGAGGATGACCTTGAACTTGTGATCCTCCTGCTTCTACATCTGGAGTACTGAGATTACAGGCATGGCACACTATGCCCAGTTTTATGTGGTTCTGGAAATTAAACCCAGAGTTTTCTGCATGGAAGGCAAGTTCTCTACCAATAGAGCTATACCCCCTAGATCAAAATTTGGAGAGTCATTTTAATTCTAAACTTGATCTATGAGTTTAGAAAAGACAGCACCCTCCCCCAAACGTACCAGATATGTAGGTCAGGTCACAGGTTTCCTGATAAGTATCTTCTCTTCTGGAAACAGACCTTGCTTGTTGATGCCACTGAGCTGTGGGGAATCCACGTGGCCCGAGTGGAAATCAAAGATGTCCGGATTCCTGTGCAGCTACAGCGATCCATGGCGGCTGAGGCTGAGGCCACCCGGGAAGCCAGAGCCAGGGTAAGAAATACTGGGCTAGTGTGACAGGGGACCAGGATGCAGCTGAAGGGGAATAGAACAATTATCGTTCCAAAAGAGATTCTTTCCACATATTTATCTTTTCTGAGAAGTTCCCTAAAAGACAGCGAGGTTAAATGACACTGCTTTTATCTGTTTGAAAATAAAAACTGAGGGCTGGAGAGATGGCTCAGCGGTTAAGAGCACCAGCTGTTCTTTCAGAAGTCCCGAGTTCTATTCCCAGCAACTACATGGTGGCTCACAACCATCTGTAATGTGATCTGCTGTCCTATTCTGGCAAGCAGGTGTATATGCCGACAAAACACTTAACATACATAAAATACAAAATTAAAAAAAAAGAAAAGAAACTTTGAGAACTAATAATTTGTAAAATATTTATCCCCAATGTCCAAGTCTACTTTGCTGCTGCTGTGATAACACCACAACCAAAATCAAGCTGAGTAGGAAAGGGTTTGTAAGTCAGGGCAGAAACTCAAAGCAGGGATCTCGATGCAGGAACTGATGCAGAGGCCATGGAGGAATGCTGCTTATTGGCTTGCTCTTCATGGCTTGCTCAACAACCTCTCTTATACAGCCCAAGACCATCTGCCCAAAATAAGCTAGGCCCTCCCATATCAATCATTAATCAAGAAAATGCCCCACAGACACGCCTGCAGGCAATTTAATGGAGGCAATCTCTCATTTAAGGTTCCCTCTTCCCAGATGACTCTAGTTTGAGTCGAGTAGGTATAAAACCCAACCCAGCCAAAACCAAAGCCACAACTACCCAGCATACTCACTTTGTGCAGCTTCTTGAATTTTTCTCAAATCCTCTCAGATGTGAAAGTCTTATCTTCACATAGAAAGCGAGCAGAGAAAACACAACTGACAAGATGGGAGCTTGAGCCCAGAAAAAGAAAGCTCCGGATACCATGGACTTGTCAACTTTTGTTTCTCTCATCTTAGGTCCTTGCAGCAGAGGGGGAAATGAATGCTTCTAAGTCTCTGAAATCAGCCTCCATGGTGCTGGCCGAGTCCCCCATTGCCCTCCAGCTGCGTTATCTCCAGACCTTGGCCACTGTGGCCACAGAGAAGAATTCCACCATTGTGTTCCCCCTGCCGATTAACATCCTCGAGGGCATTGGTGGTATCAGCTATGACAACAAGAAGAAGGTCAATGCCCAAGCCTGAGATCTTCCCAGTAACTGCCTCCTGCTTAGAAAGGCCTTTCTGTACCATTAGAGGAAAGAGAGGCCAGCACTGTGCAAAGTAACCCCACAACTAGCAGAGTTCCCAGGGGGAAACACAGACAAACAAAAGCAAAACCGAGAGCTGTGCGCTACATTTATTACTAAGGCGTAACCAACATTCAATATACTTATGTAATTAGTTAGTAGTCATCCCTGACTATCTGCAGGGACTTTCTCTCAGGAGGGGCAGAGATTGTAGGTGACTGTGAGGAAGACTTCAGTTTTAAGCTGTGTTGGAGAAGGACCCTGGGTCATTTGTAAAGGAAAGCAGATCCTGCATTTACGCCGTGTATACAATTTACTGTTCAAATGAAAGTACCTGCTATAGCCCAAGTAGACATAAGGAAACCCTGCGAGACTGAAAATTAGGACTGATTTCAGTGTGGAAAACAAATACAGCTGTGACGTAGCAGCAACAGCACAGGGCAAAGGTGCCGGCTCGGGTCCAGCTCTCCTGACACCTGTGTGTCCTGTGAAAGTGTCGGCCATTCTCAGCATCTTCAAAGTGCTGGGCAGAGGCACAGCAAGGCAGAAAGCACAGGGTAATCTGCTTCCTAGTCAGAACATCTGTAACCACTGGGGAGGTCGTTCTGTGAATTGCATGTTTTCACTCTGCAAGTCCCAAGGGCCATAGTAATTAAGAGCTGTTTGTAATCTCTCCCCAACTCAACTTGTTGCAAATAAAAAAAAAAAATCATAGAAAGTGAACATGCTTTTAAAATTGCTTCCACAGAGTTTATTTCATTGCCAAGACCCACTTTTCTTTTGGGAAGTGAAGTTTATTTTATTTTACATATCTATTTATTTTTGGTACTCACCATGTTATCCTGGCTGCCTTAGAACTCACAACATAGACTAGGCTTTTAATCCCAGCACTCTACAGGAAGAGGCAGGAGGATGCCTGTGAGTTGGAGGCAAGCCTGGTCTACATAAAATGTTTCAGGTTAGCCAGGGCTACACATCAAGACCCTGTCTTAAAGCAAAACAAAACAAAAACTCCTGCAGGCAAGTGACTCCGTCTCTTATAACGTTAAGAGTGATTATTTCTTTAGTACACTTTCTAACTTATGCTTTTATTAAAGGCTGACTAAACAAAGACCTCCTGAAGATAAAGAGGCTGTAGAAGAATTATGGAAATACCCCCCAGCCCCACCCACTGAGACTATCAGCTAGGCTAAGTCCTTTCCCTAGGGGAGAGGAAGGGAAATGGCAAATAACCTCTCTTAAATGCGCCCCCGGAGACACAGTCCTTGCATCAGCATTGAAGAGGAGCGAAGAACCCTTGTCAGGTGATTCCTTTGTCTGGCCAACTATCATATACGATATTGAGGTTCACTAGGCAACCCCACAGGGGTTCTGGGTTCTTGTGTCCCCAAAGAATTGAATGGAGGCACGCAGATGCAGCAGAAGTGGGGATGAATTGTTGAGAAAATAATCTTGGGGACACAGCACTTGCCTAGTAAGTGTGTGGCCCTCGGGGGTTAGTCTCCAGTGTTGTGAAGGGAACCACACAAAGTCAAACCAAAACTAAAACGGGAGAGTGTGTGTGCCAATAGCTGAGCCCCCCAGGTAGGCTTACAAGGTAAGAAATGAATAGGAATCTAAGAGTCACAAAAACCAATGTGTTGTATGACATGTGAGGTTTTTGACCCCCAGTCGCAAGCTGTATGCTCATAAAGAATGTCCTCTGTGGTTAAACATGAAATCAGTTTTTGTGAATTTGAATGCACCTTTCCCCAGGGCAGCCTAATGGCAGTATCTGGGTTGAACCCTGGCTGCACAGACTAGACTCCAGGCCAGATATCTGCCAGGTGCTCACAGTTCGTAAGAGGCCAGTGGTTGAGCAGAACTAGAAAGGCAGCTGTGTCTGCAGGAGGAAAGAAAAACTGTAGTCAGAGATATGCAACAGTTTTGACTCTGTAGTTTGTTTATTTATTTATTATTTATTTATTTATTTATGAGGCAGGGTTTCTCTATTGTAACTCTGGCTGTCTTAGAACTCAGTCTGGAGACCAGGCTGTCCTCAAACTCACAGGGATCCACCCACCTCTGCCTCCCAAGTGCTGGGATTAAAGGTGTGCACCACCAATGCCTGACTCTGTAATCTGATACATTTCTCATTGCTACTTCCAAATAGCTGACAAAGGCAACAGGAGTCTGCAGTCAGAGAGCAGAGACGGGGAGACAGATGAATGCCTGTGCTCAGCCCATGGTGCTGCCCACATTCAGCGCGATCTTCTGTTCTCAGTCAAACCTCTGGGGGAAGGGGGACACCCTCAGGGACGTGCTCAGAGGTGTGTGTCCTAGGTGCTTCTAAATTCAGTGAAGTTGATGTTGAAGATTAACCACCCCAAGGTTCAGGAAAAGACTGGAGAAATAGTTTGGCCTCTTCTTTTTTTATGTGCGCCCTTGAAAGAGTCTTTCCCTGGTAATGACCCTGGATACATCTCTGTCCAGTTCAACTTCCTTTGAGTTTATTGTTCTACTGTTTAGTCACTTTTTGGTGCTTTGCAGCTTGTCACATTTACTTTGTGGGTGGCGCCTTCCGCTGAAAGACACTTGGGTTGTCAGGAAAAAGACTGTCAAAGATTACGGACAAGCTTCTGATAGGGAAGTATTCTGGCTTGGTTGAAGGGAAGGGGAGCGGGCACCCAAACATCCCACCTTCGTCCCCATCCCCGTTAGTTTCTTCTCTAGTCAGGTGTGTCTTGATTTGGCTTGGGGTTTTCCTTAAGCTTGGGAGTCTTTGGAGAGATTGTGAGTTTATGGTGGGAAGATCACTGTTCCCATTCTGTGCACTGGCGGTTCTGGGGTCTCGCTTCTCTCGGGTTCTCTTCCCTAGACTTCTGGGTAGCCAGGCTCATTCTTACGCAATGTGGAAATTTCCCATTGCAAAGACTGGTTGTTATCCTTTCTTTCCAGAAGCCTGATTGGCCTGCGCATGTCTGTTGCTGATCACAACCTTTCCGCTGCCACACAGTCTTTTTTGTCTTTCACCTTTGAGATGTTGAAAGTGCTTTGACAAAGCAATGAATTCTTTTTCTTCTATTTTTGCCTCCTTTATCCTGTTGCTCCCTCTTGTAATTTTACTATGGTATCTGAAACAGAATGTGCCTGCAATTATTTTTATTATTAAATAGTGGTGACTTTGTTTTTTAAAAAATCAAGCTAATTGATATAGAGGAAATCGGGGTCCTTTTGGAGTGTTTGGGAGTTCTTAGTCTTATTAATAAAATAATTTAAAAATGAAGTTAATGGAAGCACAAGGACAATGTTACTAGAGTTTGCAAGAAAAACCCCAGAGCAGGCAAACTGTAAACTTCAGTTGCTTCCCAGAGAGTCAGGCACATGTCAGGCAGGCAGGCGTACGACAGGGAGTAAAGTTTCAGAGAAAGTAAGGAAGTCAAAAATAGTGGGGGAAAGCTGCAACTAAGGAAAACTTGCTTAGAAAAGAGACGGAAAGAAGGAAATGTTTCACTTTCCTAAATACTTAGAAAATGTGAGCAGACTTATAAGTCTTACTTGGCTGTGGGTCCAGAAGCTTCTATCTTAAGTGTGGGGGTTCTGGGAAGGAAAATTAATATCATGTTAAAAGACTAATTATTCCACCCATCTCTTTAGCAATGCTTAAGATGACCCAACATTTCCAGGGTGATTGACCCGGCCCAATTGGAATGTTATGCCCAGGCCAAAGACTCTATTCTCAAGACCTTTATCTAGTTTATCTACTCTAACAGAATTATCAGGACTTAACATGAAGTCTGGACAAGGGTGGTCAGTCTATATTGGTAGTAAAGACCAGAAGGGTGAATCCATCCTCTTCAGTGAAGCTAGGCCAGGCTTCCTAATCAAACCCTAATCAGGGTCTAATCACCTGCACCTGCAGCGAAGGACTAGCGAGTTCAAACTTGTTTCACTGAAATACGCACTGCCGGAGAGGCCTTCTGCTGTATCTTTACCCTTACAGCCGGTGAACAAGCATCTCTATGAGGATATCCTGCCGAGAGACGGAATGTCTGCTACACTTTATCAGAGAGACAGTGGAAGTAATACTCCAAGGTTTGTGTGTGTGTGTGTGTGTGTGAACTCGACTCCAGAACCAGAGTGCTATCCTTGGCAGCCTGCAAAAGTTTTGTCACTTTAGTACAAATGAAAGCTACAGAAATCCATCACAATAAACCAATCATCTGAACACATCTATTTATAAGTATTGTTTATTTATATTAAACACACGATATGATTTGAAGGACACAGGTGTAGTTATAGCACAAATGATAGCAGAAATTATTTAAAGCATGGATTTAAGAATGAATGACTCCAAACTATTTGCATAATTAGATTTCCAGGAATAAACTTTAATATCCAACAGATGCACAGGAACTTAGCAAGTACATGAAACAAAATGGCCCTGTGAGTTATCAAAGCATTCCCATGGGAAACAGGGAAGGCTGTGAAGCTCTGCAGATAATTCCACTACACAGACATGCCACTCTGTGGTAGATAAATACGTGCTTGCTGACTGTATTGGAGGACACCTGAGAAGGAAGTCCTTAATACAAGACAATTACAAAACACAAAGCCCTTGTGTTTTATACACGTGAAGGAGAGAGCCTTCTCTCCTGTCACAGGAAAAGACTCTGCTGTGCACTATTGGTGGTAATGTGATCTTTCTTACAGGACGTTCCTTTTATTCTAATCCAAGATGAACTTTCTACATTGTAAATCATTTTTCATTATATTCAACTTATTTTTAGTTAGTTAAAAATTTACCCTCTCCCCCTGTCTTTCTCTTATTAAGGCACTGTGCTGACTCTGTGAGTGGGCGTCCAAGCACCAGAGAAAATGCATCCATGCAGAGCTTCACCTGGGTTGTTGAAGCAGGGATTAGTCAGAGAAGGCACCATCTGGCTAATAGCAGAAGAGCACTGGGCATTTAATAATTGCAATTCTAAAAACTCAATGCTGCTGACATTCTAGCAGTCTCTTGGCTGCTGATCTCATTGCAAAGTATTCAGTTGTTCTAATGAATTTTATATATGTGATCTTTGGAGTTTATTCTTAATGGCATCCTCAAGGGGCTTTTCAATATCTTATTGTCAATGTTTAACTTATCTCGAGACAATAAAATTGAGGGGTACAGGGTCATCTCGTCATTCAATATGATCCTTTTCTTTGGCAGGAAGGTTTTTCCTTCTTTTACCCTAACTTTTAATATCATACACAAGAAGGTTAACACGTACCTGCTGTGTGGCGTTAAGACGGGTGAGAACGGTCACTACCTACTGAAACCGTAAAGGTTTCAGAAGGAAACAGAGAGTGCTACTACAGACTGGAAAAGAAACCTACAGAAAAATCTAGTCCAGTGTTAAAAAGGGAGAGAAAGGAGAAGGGGAGGCAGGAAGCAGGGGAGAGGGGGAAAGCAGGGGAGAGGTATGTCAGAGCTGGGATAGCTTTTGTTGGTGTTTAATAAAACAAAACACTGAGAAAAACAAGAAAGAAAAGAAATTGAACACACTCCCAGTGCAGGAAGAACAGACAAAGCACAGCTCTTCAACAACCCAAGCCAATAAGTTGTATTTTATCCACCTTTGCTGGAGGATCAGTTCTCTCTCCCTCTTCCTCCCCGATGTCTATGGTGGAAAATGAAGGAAAATACTTTTTACTTTTGATTTCTTATTCAAGTGGAAGGAGCCACTCAACCCTGGGATCTTCTTTCTCTGGAAGGAAAAGGGTGACCCACGGACACAGTGGGGCAGCTGTGCACTGATGCACCCGTCCTGAAATGTCTGCTATCGCTCTGCAGCGTTAGGGTCAATCCTAGAAAAATGTTTTAAGGAAATGTGTTACCCTTCTAAGGAATATTAGAGACTTTCACAATAGGTTTTAGCAAATGATCTTGTGTTGACCTTGAACATCACTCCTTATTTCTGTGTGAACTATGCGTTTACTTAGCACATTCTCGACCTAGAATTGACACTCTTTTTATATGTGTGCGTGTGGTTGTGAGTATTGTAACGGCAGTAGTTACAGTTTTCTTCCAAATTATACATATCCGTGTGCTCGTGAGTGACTAGGCGTTTGTGCCCTGTTCATTCGTAGTAAGCCAGTGGAAACTCTTGTATTCTTTACATCATGGTGGCTGTCATGGTTATGAAAAGGAAAGACTGCAAAAAGATGGGCACGTGGTTGCTTCAAGGTCATACAATTCTAAAAATTTGTAAAGCATTTGTGTCATCCCAAATATTCTCTTCTTCTTTTTTTCTTTTCTTTTCTTTTTTTTTTTTTCTTCTATCAAAGGGCTGAGCTGGTTTCCATGTCAACATTAAACACATATTTTCAAAATAAATTTTCCAACCCTTAAAATTGAACTATGATTCTGCATTGAATTCTGAGATTGCCACTTTCATGTTTCTCCTGCCCGGAACAGTTTAACTCTTCAGCACTGGTGTGTAAGGAAAGGCTCTCTGTTACTTTACATTTTGTTTGGTTTGGAGATGGGGGTCTCTCTATGCAGCTCCAGTTGACCTGGAACTCACTATGTCGACCCTCCCACCTCTGTCTCCTCATTGCTGGCATTCAAGGCACGAGTCACCACACCAGGCTATTTTTACATTATTTTTTTTTTCAAATTTTCATTTTTGAGATAGGGTCTCACTATGTAGCCCTGGCTTTCCTGGCACTCACTCTGTAGACCAAGCTAGCCACAGACTCACTGAGATCCACCTGCCCCTACCTCCTGAGTGCTGGGACTAAAGGTGTACACCACGACATCTAGCTTTACACATTTTTAAATGTTGACTTTGAAATTGCTACCGTGAAAAAGAATTTACGGTAAGGTAGCTTGATACAATGTTTTTGCTGCTTACAGGAGCTCCCTTGATTATGAATATGCAGAGTCCTTATAAATGCCAGGGTGGCAACAGACTTTGTATTGGTTTTTACTAACAGTGCTTATATGGGGTTTGCTCTTATCTTTAAGGTTAAATGGAGTAGAATCTAGTGCTGATATTCTAAGAGGTTTTTTACTGTGGGTCACAGACACATGCGTCCTGTGTTCTTGTCTAGGAGAGATTCTGTTCAGTCCTGACACATTCCTCCAAAGACTGAGCCACTCTTGATTCCCAGCTGCCTGAGGACAGGCTGAGTAGCCAGATGTCTAGCCATTGTTCAGGATGGGTGATCAATCTTAGATGAGAAGACAGTGCTGGTGCAGGCTTGTGATCCTCCCTATGTGGGAGACTGAGGCAGGAAGACTGAAGGTTCAAGACCAGCCTGAGCTAACGAGCAAGTTCATAGCTAGTCAGGGAAACTTTTTAGATTGCCTCAAATCAAAATGTTAAGGGGTTAGGTCAGAGGTAGAGTGCCACCTAGCATGTGTGAGTCATAGGTTCAAACGCACGCACACACACACACACACACACACACACACACACACACATTTCCCTGTTGAACCATCTCTCCATCCCATTACTCATATATTTTAATGTTTTGTTCTTTATATACTTAGAAGAGCCATTCGTGGTAACATTTATTGCTGTTTTGGGTTTTACTATGTAATATTAACCAGATGTCGGTCTGCATTCGAAGTTCTGAGGAAGTCAGGAACTGTAATTGCTGACTTCCTATTCTCTCTGGGAAGTTACTTCATGCATTTGTTCTCAAAATATCTGACTATTTTCCCCCCAAAAAAATCAAAATACTAATAGCAAAGACTTATTTTATTTAGAAAAAAATTTTTTCCTATTGAAAGACTTTTAAAAGAATTCCTGTGTTTTAAGCAACATATTAAGTAAATGGATATTTTTAAAACTATGAAAAAATACAAATAAAAGAAGAGAGAGAAGGGGCAGGGAAAGAGAAGAGGGAGAGGAAGAATACTGACATTTCCAATTGGGGTAGGAAAGATTTATTTTGTATTTAATATACCATCTAATTTATAGACAATAGCTTCATTAGAACCATGTACAGTTGAGTGAAATTTGGCAAAGAAGCTGCCTGGTTAAAACACGCGTTATCATGATATGTCACTAATTATTATATTCACTTACCGACCTGAAGACCACAGGGTAATCAGGCTCGGAAGCTCTCAATTACTAGTCACAGAAAGCCCATTAAGAACAGTTGCTCCAGAAGTTGAACCCAAAGCTAGGCAGTGAAAGTTCCTGCATGGTTGGCATCATATTAATTTCCAAATTATGAGGTAGCCAAATATGGAGCTAAGCATCTGCCAGAAATAAAACAAAGAAAGGTTGGTAACAAGCTAGTTGATCTGATAAATGGGCTCCTGGGGTGGACAGTACATTCTGTTCCTGTAAGTCCTCTAGGGGAGCCTTAGAGCTGTAGAGGGAACTTGTTAAGCTCCCCAGTAGAAGGATACTACAGTCTATCTTATCCCTAGGAAGACACTGAATGGGAAGGGAGCAGCATCAGATACTAAATTTCTGAATGGGAAGGGAGCAGGCATCAGATACTAAATTTCTGAATGGGAAGGGTAGCAGGCATCAGATACTAAATTTCCTCTCCCCCAGTACCTGTGCAGCTTCCCTTTCCCAACTGAGAGATGGATGGCTGGTACTCACAGTCACTCACTGATGTACAGGACTGACCTGAGATGAAGTTCACCTTACAAATATCTCCATTTTACCAGGATGCCCAGCTTAGCTAGGGTGTAGCTGACATATGAGGGACTCCAGGCAGCACTGGCGTGTTAGGTTTATAAGGTGAAGGCACTTGGTTTCTGTGTGAAATATATTTACTAGGAATAAGGAAACTGGCCTCTACTCTGCTGAAGTGCCCCTCCTCTAAAGAGAATTTCTGACATAGGGTTAAAAACACATTTCTGAGGAGCTAGGCAATGGCAAGGAAGCTTGGAAGGCAATGGCAAGTGAATCGGCAAAGTAACAAGCCACAGATAAGGTCCCAAGGTGGGGACTTCATGGCACCGGCTCACTGAACTGGAGAGGCCAGGCAGAGATGTTCTCCTCCTAGATCAATGAAGAGTATGATTGACAGCACTGGCCACTTCCAAGACAATTTCTGGGGTGACATGTATAGAGATTCCCGTTATTTGGGCCAGATATAAACCTAATACAATTTCCTATGGCTGCTATAAGCTCTGGATATTGCCATGCAGCTATTACTCTGAGGACTAATCTCACTTGCGGTCACTATTCTAGAAAGCATGCCTAAGAGGCATTTTGGTTGTATATAGCATGTTAATAAATATCACTCTCACCCTTCACCATTGGTAAAGATGTTTCTCGTTTATGGGTTCAATTCTGCAAACATCTGGGCTCAGTTCTTGAGAACATTGTCGCAGTGAATCTAACTCTACGGCATCTCTTTGTCATCAAGTCTACAACTCTCTCGCTCCTCACCAAGGTAGGGCACCAGAGAGGCCAGCTGACAAGAGCTTGGCTGTTACTATATACCATATACCATATCTCTTAAAAATCGTTTCCAGAATTAATATATTCTTTGGTTTAACTTAATGTTAAATAAGCAAACAAGACAAAGGAGGTCTGAGGAGAACAAGAAGCAATTCAGATCCAAAAGAGTTTTTCTTTCTTTTTCTAATCATTCTTCTTTTCCCCGACAGTAAGAGGTGATTTGCGGGTTGAGCTAGCCCTGGTCATGACTTTTTGCTGTCTCACAGATTAGAAAACTTGTCATAACAAACAGTGTGTTCACCACCCTTCCAGACTACCAATGAAAACCCTTCAGTTATACAATGAATAAACAATGTGAAAACTGCATGTTTCAAGTTCACACTAATGTAACCATAGAGTAATAGCCAAGTTCTCTCAGACTTCCCAGAGAGTCCTTTTGAGCACCTTTGAGCACCTTTGAATAGGTTCATGTCCACAGATAACTAAAACAAGAAGCACCTTCCCTGGCAGCCCTCCAAGGCTCCGAGCATCCTGGATGCCATCTGAGCAGCAGGAAAGATGTGGCCAGAATTGGAGTTCAAATCAAAATCTTCTAACAGTCAGGGTCTCTGAGCACCTTTGTCAAAGAAAGTCCTCAGTTCTCTGCTGCTGGTCCCAAACAGTTGGGATTCTTGCAGTCTTTTCTGAGGCACATAAAGAGGATGTTATCACACCTCTGAGCTGTCGCTGCAGTGGCTCTGTTGGGGCATCATGGGCTCACTGCTTCCAGAGCCCTTTGGAGCATCCTTGCCCTTGCTGCTCTTGTTCCTGCACATGACTGCTGCAAGCACAGCTAGGCAGACGGTGAGCAATCCCACCGCGATGCCTCCCAGGACAGTGACGAGGCTGACTTCAGAGCTGGGACTATTGAGCTCCCAGGGCAGGACGCCATCAGGAGGGATTCTTCCGTGGGGGACATGCCTCTTCTCACGGCGATCCAGGGAGATATGCTGGATATTCGTTCCCCGATTGTTCTCAGCACCAATTTCCTGTGCCACTGGGGGTGTACTCCTGATTGCCCTCTTCTCGCTCTTGGTAGCTGCCTGGGGCTGTCCCTGATGTATCACAGAGTGGTACTGGTACTCCAGGCTCCTCTTGCCAATGCCTCGATGGGTATTGTCCTTCGACTTTACTGTATAGATTGTGTGTATGTACCATTCTCGGCCCAGAGCAACCTAAAAAACACAACCCTGTGTGTTAGGGAATTATATTCTATGCAGACCCAACTTAGGATGGTCTGCAAGAGAAATTAATGACAGAGCTCATGATAAGGGAACATTGTGTCTATGAATTAATCTACAGCACACTTTTCAGTGCTGGGCTTTGTATAAAGCACCCCAACTCTATAACAGAGTTTGTGTAACTCTCTGAGGCTCAACCTCAGGCTCCTGTATTTGCTAGACAAGTGTTATGTCATTGTCTCATGCCCTCAGACCATACTGTGCCACTCTTAGGTGACCGTAGACTTTGTTTGGAGTCACACTGAACGCTGCAAATTTTTCTGATATCTCAGACTATTTTGTTATTTAAAAAAGTAAGTGAATAAGATCGGACACAGCTGGGTGCTTTGCTGCGCCTTTCACCTCGTTAGTGCTGACAGCAAAGCTCACACCTGATGACCCTCAGCCCCTCAGCAGTATACTTACTTGCATGTAGAACCATGGGGGTGGGAAATCAGGTGTTTGTTTGTTTGTTTTGTGAGACAGAGCCTCACTATGCAACCCTGACGACGTATAAGTGTTTGCTGTATAGGCAACATTGGCCTGAAACTCAGAGACCCACCAGCCTCTGCCTCCTAAGTGCTGGAATAAAAGATGCAAGTCATCATGCCTGGCTGGCAAAGCCATTGTTAAGCTTTTCCAGAGCCTGGGAAAGGAATGTTTTTCTGATAATCCTTTGGGGGCATTCAGGATTTACTGACGGGAGCTGTTTTGAGAGTTCAGAGGAATACCTGTTTGAAAAGATTCAGAGGAAGAAATGGGGTTTCCAAAGGCTCTTCCTTGGAGATACTCAAACCTGAGTTTGAGCCTGAAAACCTACGTAACAAAACTGGGCATGGCCGTCCACGTCTGTAGTCCCAGACCAAGGGAGATGGAAATGAAGGGGGGAAGGGGAGGCTTGTGGCCCAGTCAGTCTAGCGTTCTTGGTGAGCTCCAGGGCAGTGAGAGATTTCTGTTAGAAGTGTTCTCTGACCTCCACATTCATGTGCACACGTATGCACATGAGTAAGAATAACACATTTCCCCTGTGTGTATGAAATGCTGTGTGTGTAATTCTCAGTAAGCATCCTAAAGAACACACTTGCTCCTTCAACGTGTCATGACATAAGCACATTCCTAGGTGCTGCACCCCTGTGCATCCAGCATTGTCATAACTACCAACATCTCTCTACAACGTCCATCTCCAAGTCAGAATCTTTGGTCTGAATCTATGGAATCTTCAAGAGTGGTGATTTTTTTTTTTCCTGTTCATGATTGCTTTTCTGAGCACACCAATTCACGTAAGATCTTACTCCAAAAAGATCAATCATAAAATCATAGTAAGAGAGCTTTGAATAAGAAAAGTAAACTGCCTAACGTCAGACACATATTATAAATTGAAGAAGAGTCTCTTTGTTACACATTCTTTTGAACAAACATTTTTAAAGATTAATTTATTTTTATTGTATGTGTATGAGTATTTTGCCTGCACATATATGTACTGCATGCATGCAGTACCCAAGGAGGCCAGAAGAGGGAGTTGGATCTTCTGAAGCTGGAGTTATAGATAGTTGTGAGCTTACAAGTGGACACTGGGAACTGAACCTGGGACCTCTACAAGGTCCTAGTCTTTTAACCACTGAGCCATCTCTCCAGCTCCCATTAAACAGTCTTATATTAGTATATTAATAAGATTTAATATACTATAATAATTTAAAGTGCACTAAACATTCCCATTCTTCCCATTTACTATATGCATGGCTGCTCTTATTTTCATTTTTCTGTGATACGCCTGAATGTTTAGTACTTATCTGTAGTTACACAGTTATTGCAAATATGTCTGAACCTACCTGAAAGAGTGGTGTTGAGTCTACTTTAAAACCATCGGATCCAGGCTGATTCACTAAGAGAATGGCTTCGGGGTCATCCATTGCCAGTTTGGCATTAAACAGGACATCTCCAAAGCTGGTAGCCTGTGTCTCTGGCTGAGCCTTATCCTTGAACAATAAGGAAGATGGTTATTTCTGTCTGCAAATACCGAATTTGCAAACACAGAAAGTTCTCTTATAACTTTGGGCAAGTATAAATCAACAAAATGTCACTATGCAATCCAAACAAAATGATGATATTATTTTAAAATATAAGGTAAGAAGGCTTATCTTTGACACTTGATCAAGTTCACGGGGTCAAAGCACTTACCACAATTTTAAATCTATGTAAGAGCGAAGGAGAATCGGCCAAGCAGCCGTATTCTGCATTTGCTGGGCTGTACTTCGGCACATAGCCATCATCCCCTGTGCATAAGAACACCTTCTCAATGCTGCAGTGAAAGGAATCACCAAGGTTCTGGACAGGATCCACCATGACACGGCCATAAATCACGTCGCCTAAAGCAGAGACAGAAATGTGATTCTGTTATATGTGGTGACACCACAGACTCTTCATGACGACACAGAATGTTTCCTTTGCTCCCTAGCCTGTCATCGAACACTGAAGCTCTCTCTGTGTTAGCCTCAGGATCTGGTCTACTCTCGGGGACTCAGATTAGGGCACCTTGGAGACTGAGCATAAAGAACCAGAGAATTATGGATCCCCTAATTCTCAAGCCTGTGTGGCAGTAATCTTAAGGTTTGGCCTATAACTCGATATTTATAACATCCCTTTGTGGCTGAAGTCCAGTTTACATGAGTTAGTTAGCTGGCGAGATGTTGACTAATACAATGCAAATGCTAAGAAAGACATTATCAATAAAAAGCCTAATGGAGTTCATTTGCTTTGAAGGTGTGTGTGACGAAGCCCTGGCATTGCAGTCTGCATTTCAACAGCTGTCGCTGCAGCTCTTGGGTTTTTTTTGCTAGGAGCTGAGCACACAGCATCAAACAAGGGAGGCACAATTTTGACCTATGAGGTGTTGCTCACACAGCCCAGGGATTTCAGTTTAAGAAAATTTAAAATGCATTTGGAAAATAAATTGACAATAACCCATACTGCTCCCAAAAGTCACTTGAGAAATAGAGATGGAGGTTATACTTCCTTTCAGTTACTCTTCGCATAATCTAAAATGATAAAGACTCAGATCTATCGTGTCAGAGAAGCTACAGGCTTCCCCCGTATGACATTTCCTCTGGAAATGTCAATAAATCAAAGCACCACAGACACACAGGACAACAGAGTCGCTGTCCCATCTGTTACCTTCTGCAAAAGCAGTATCACTCTCTTGCCCGAATCCCATGGATCCATCAGACAACCAGAGGCTCTTCTTAGACAGCAAATACATGTGGGTGTTGAGGCTAAACTCAGCTGCCACTGGATCGCTGACCTAAACCAAGGGGAGACCTTTTTATATACCGCGGTTTGATGTATACAAGCACACGCCACACTGTTCACATGTGCACTCGCATGGCACACGGGCATGCAGAGAGTAAAACACAGCACTTGAGGGCATCTACAGGTTTGTTAGGGCACTTAGGGAAAGCATTTTAAGCATCATGGTCAGCAGGAGGATTAACGGTATGTGTTCTTGGACTAAGGCTGCTACTTGACGTTCATAAATACCTAAGGCCAGTAATGTATTAAGAGCTGGAATTTGACAAGATTTTCATACTCCCTAAAGACTGAGAAGAAGATGAAGTGTAGAATTCTACAGAAAGCTGTCACACTTCCCAGATAGCAAATTGTAGGGGAGAAAGTAAGCTCAGATAACAGCTAAATAGCTCTTCCATGATCTGAGACTAGGTTTTTATGTTGGAACTAACAGACAAAAGAGAATTCCTTTCTCCTTTTCTTTTCTCTCAGTATGTGAGGTTAAAGATTACTCGTGAAGACAGGTGTATTGATTAAAGAAAGTCATGACCTTGGACAAAGTGGATTCTATTCTGATGGTTCTGTGAGACATACCTGTTGGAATCGAATGTCAAGATCAAAGGTGACAGGCTCTCTGGGGTTGCAGGTAATGGGCAGACGGTACTGTTGGTTAGGTGGGGTGGTGCAGGGCACCAGCTTCACCGTGTAGGTGCCTGAGTAGTCTCGGACCTATGAGGAGGAGAGAAGGCATTTCACTTGGAAATGTGTGGTGTCATCAGAAGGCAGCAGAGAAAGGTTGTGGTCACACCTACCGCAAAGTCGGACACAAAGCTCCATTGCTGGACTGGCTGATTATAGGTTGGTTCACTCCTTATGAGGCGGAGGGAAAAAGTGAGGCCTGGGTGGTCAGCTGACACGATCATTGAGCTGGCAAAGGAGGCTAGACAAATACCAAAAGTCGCAAAGGTTCAGAGGCTACTTCGAAAAGGTCCCAAACAGTGTAGTTTTCAAATTACCATATCACCTAGTATTTAGAACTCTTTCTTACAAGTCTTCAAGGTTAGTATATTTATCCTCATATCAAAGATGAACAAACCAGACAGAGAGTGATAATGGGAGTCTCCCAGGATCTCCCAGCTCTCTCCCAGATGGGCTGTGACTTCGGATTTGCTGTCTAATCCTAATTTGCTGGGGTTTTTTTTGTTTTTGTTTTTTTTTTTTTTTTTTGATCTGTATAATTTGTCCAGAAGGTAGGTGCTCAGGGTTTTTCCAGAGAGTCAGTGCAGGCAACCAGGCTGAGTGAGTGCCGGAATAGTACACCAAAGCCATGAGCTGAACGTAAAATATTCCATTAGCAAAGTCATGCTATGAATGGACTCTAATTCTAATTAGATTGCCTGCAATCGGGGATAATCCCAAGTTCACTTCATTAGAGAAGTAGGCACTTAAAAGAGACCACAAAGTCCAGGAAATCCTTGCTCTCAGAACTCATCATATGATCCTTTTCGGTTCCGTGTTTCTTACACCTTAATCTGCTTAAGAAAACGCACTGGGCTCTCTTTTCTTCGTGAATGTTCAGCTCTATTTTCTCCTTTCTTAGAGCTTGTGCCCGGAAAAATGACTACTGTGGAGATGCTCAGTGAACTGCTTCCCCTTTCAACCCCACAGAAGGGGCACAGGCAGCAAAATGGGAACCAGCCGGGCAATGTGGAGAGTCAAAGGAAAATGAACTCTTTCTAATGCAACAGCCTTTGTAAAACAACCAACTATGAGTTTATGGACAGACGTCTTATTAATAGTTAAAGCATAGCCAGTTACTGCTTAGCCCATCTCTACCAAGTGCAGTTAACATGTCTGAATCTCGAGTGTGAAAGCAGAATGCCTCCTCGGCCTCCGTTAAAGAGTTTCTCGCAGACCTAGAGAAAACTGTGCGGAAAAGCGTTGGCAAATGAAGCAACGGAAACGAGCTTTCTGTATCACAGAAACAAAGCACTGTGTTTTATCGAAGGAAAACTATTCCTATGAAAGTATTCCCAGTAAGCTTTTCTTTGACATGTGTTCAAGGATGTTACTTTTTTTTTTTCCTGAAAATTTGCATCAAGATAGTTTTCCATAGGGTAAGGTATTGTTGAGTGCGGA
The DNA here is from genome assembly GCA_026225945.1 of Cricetomys ansorgei. NCBI lineage: Eukaryota > Metazoa > Chordata > Mammalia > Rodentia > Nesomyidae > Cricetomys > Cricetomys ansorgei. The sequence continues at coordinate 11,952,302 of JAMJFZ010001133.1, forward strand.
TCAAGCATGAAGGACATAATTACACAAATGGAACTTGTATGAAGCAAAGGGTTTCGGAGCTAGCCAGGAACCGTGCTGACACCCGTGCGGATCTGGAGACGTACATGGCATTCTGTGGGAGGTGGCTGCTCACTGACAGTGGGCCTTACCAGGATGTGACAGCACAAACAAGCCATGGAACTGGGCCTCCGTCTTGAAATTCACAGCCAGGCGTCCCTCCTCCCCAATGCGCATGCTGGTCGGATAGAGAGAGCCTACGAGGGAAGCACGGGAGAGTAAAAATAAAGGTGGCTTGTTGTATAGATTTTTTTCTGACCCATGTACAAATGTACAAACTCTTAACAAAAAGTCTTTAAACTTTCTTTGAATGGATATTAGCTGACGAATTCTAAATAATAAGAGGTACAAGTTTCTTTATTTTCTAAGGATAAATAGGGGGCAAAATGAATTAAGTGATATGGGGTTAGGTCACTATAAAATACCCAGGTGACTATGATGCAGTATTTTTTTATAGTTTTAGTTTACAAAAAGAGCTATAATTTGAGAGAAATGATAAACAAATGGCCTTGTTAAAATTGTAGAGTTTGAGATGCGTAGAGTTTGAGCTCCCCAGAACAACTGCAAAGTTTATGGCCTAAGGGAAACTCTGATGATTCTCCACCACCACCACCTCTCTTGCCAAATGAACAAGCTGACAAAAATTGACTCGAGATTTCAAATACTTCCATGGCACCGAAGAGTTAGAGGTCAGAGAGAGTTTGAGGACAGCCTGGACTGCACAGTGAATTCCAGGTCAGCCTCATAAGGCTGATAAGGTCCTCTCAGCCCCCTCCTCCACCTAAGAGAGAGGTGGGGGAGGGGCATATGCATTTTTATATGTATCTTCTAAGGTGAGCTGTGGGGTAAAAACGCTTGAGGCAATCTGGATTGATTAACCAGGATGGCCACTGCACTTTCCTCAGAACTCTAAGGGAATTTTAATCTGTCCCATATGGTAGAATTATACTTCAGATGAGCTATTGACTTTTTGACTTTTACTGTCTTCCTGGTTGGGAAAATATCATGTTGGTGTGATGATGAGTATGTTCACAGAATCAGCAGAATAACACGAGTCAAAAGAAAAGAAAACAAAACAAAACACAAATTCTGTTCAAGGGTCAGCTAGCTTGATACCTGTGGGCTTTGGCTGCTTTTGTTTTTCTTCTCTTCTTTTCTTGAGATCCAGTCTTAACTACGTAGCCCAGGCTGTCCTCAGACCCACATCGACCCTCCTGCTTCATCCTCTGAAGTACTGGGATGAGCCACATGCCCAGATAAGCCTCTGGACTTTACAGTTCTGATATGGGGACTGACAGATCTGCAGACGCTAAAGGGCCTACAGTCAGGAACTCTCCAAATCAGATCTAAGACCTTAGTCTAAGATATCACAGAATGATAGAGCTTTAAATCAGGGGAAGATAGAAGCTTTGTCTATCCCTCAGAGGAAATTAAAGCTGTTCCCTCATCAAGTTTAAGCAATGTGCTTGAGATTACACAGATTACAATTAACTGTAGAGTCATAGCTAGAATCCAGGACAGATTACCATTGGACTTTAAAGCGATCTTCTTATTTCAGAAGCAAAATGTGCAACTTTCCCCCTTGGTCTTATTCCTAACTTTCATCTGGAATCCCTCTATCTGATAGGAGGCAGGAAGCTATATGGATTGTGCTGTGTAAACTAGAAATGATTAATCATTTACACCAGACAGAGTGAAATAGGCGTGAAATAAAGAAGTGAAATTTCATAGTCACACATCATGCAAAGTTTGAGGCATTGCTATGATCTTGTTAAACAAGTTTTCCACGGCAAAGGTTTAAAAAGTCACTTTATGGGTGAATATAAAAATGAAATGTATTAAAAGGAGATCTCATTCTTTTTTTTACCTGCAATAAAAACAAAATTATTTTTCTGAATAGTTACAGCAGGTAATAAGGAAACTCCCTTTGGAGTCACACCAACCCACCTTGGAGCTCAGCTTCCGGTGGGCTGCCGATTCCATGGTTCCACAAGATGGCAGTGTCGTACACGAATGTGAGCCGCAGTTCTGACTTCAAGTCGAAATGCTGCCAGCCTCCCACCCCCACAGGGGAATGGAACACGTAGGAAACATACAGAGGAACGCGAAGGGTCACGTAGGACTGGACTAGGTTTAGGACCTAAAACAAAGAAATCATCCCCCCTCAGTGGTAAGCAAATCAGCGCAATTTTGCACGAGCCTTCTCTTCTCAGAAGATTTCATGCAACCAATGGAGAACGTCAAAGATGGCCTTTCACAGTTCCGTTATTTCCTCACACATTGTGACCACTGTCACATGCAACAGGGATGTGCTCGGACATTCTTTAAAATAAACACTATTTTCAGCAAGGTGAGTCGTTTTTTACTTAACAGTAGCTTTATGGAGATACAGATCTCATACCACATAATTCACCCATTTAAGTGGATAATTCAATAGTTTTTTGGTATAATTTGAGGAGCCATGCAACCACCACCACCACCGTCAATTTTAGGAAACTTTGATTACTCCAATAGGAAGCTTGCACCCGGAAGCAGCCCCCCTCCTCATAGTCTGGGCAACTGCTAATCCATTCCCCGTGTTCGCCTCTTCTGAACATGTAGAAATGAATCCTACAGCTACCCTGATTTCAGGGCTTTGTCCCTTTTATTATAGCATAGCAGCCAGTTATATAGATATATTCTATTTTACTGACCCTCATCAGAGGATGGGTATGAATTATTACCAGTTTGGAACTATTATGCAAAATGCGTCTATGAACTATTTTTAAAAATTATATAGAGGAAGTTAGGGTGAACAGTAAAGATGTAAAAACAAACACATTTAGCAAGGACAGGGTGCTGTTATGACATCTCAAAACAATTTAAAATGTATTGCCTTTGATTCCTATATTTTCTTTCTTCTGGTATTCAACAAGAGAGGTCAAGAGGGTAAATTAATCCCTATCAAGTGTCTATCAAATTTCAGACAATGTGTTGGTAACTAATAAAAGCTATTTCATATTTTTATTCTCATAATTGTATTTGCATGTATGCAAAGCGGTTTGATGGCTAGAAAGCAAAGGTAGAAATGTGAAATCTCAAAGAAATCAGGCAAGTTCACCAGAAGTTTTGAAAATTATTTTTTTATGTGTATGTGTTTTGCCTGCATGTATGTACTTGCACAGAAGTCAGAAGGAGGTGTCAAAGACCCTGGAGCTGGAGCTCCAGTTGTGAGGCCCCATGCGGGTGCTATGAACTAAACCCTGCAGGAGCAGCTAGAGCTCTTAACCACCTAGCCATCTCTCCATCTCTCCAGCCCCCTCACAAGAATTCTCTGAACTTCCTGAGTGACCCGTGGAGACTGGAACAGTTTCTAGCCCATGTCCACCTCTCTCACACTTAACAGTACCAAACATGCAGAGCAGTCCTAAGATCATCGAGCAACATGTACAGCATCTTAATCTCCAAATGCTCTAAGGACCAGTGCAGCAGTCACACCTAGCCTCTTCCTGCAAGAGGAAATGGTCAGCTGACTCTTCTCGGAAGAGCTATCAGGTTGCTGGAACTGGTCTCCTAGGAAGAACCAACACAGGGCATTTATTTAAGTCATGAGAACTGCGCAATGGTATGTCACACTATCATGGAGTTCAGAGCAAAGTCCTCAAGTCACACACACAACAACCCAAATCAATAATGAAAATACACACAATGGGAAAGAACCACCCACCAGACAGGCAGCTTGCTTGGTTCTCACCCGTGGGAAGGGGAAACTTCCTGCTCCCTTGTAACTTGAATGTAACTTGTAACAATCAGTGCCTTGTAACTTGAATGCTTAGATGTGTTTTCCTAAGTAGTCACACTTACTACCACTGAACATGCGTTCTCTGTAGGGCAGTTAACACTCTGGCTATCGGGGGGAGTGACTTTGTCAGCCCAAATGACAATGGCGAAAGACTCACCTTCCATTCCGTGACTTCACTAAACTATCAGTTATAAAGTGTTAGGCTCTAGGCGTGGATTTCCAGTTTAAAGTGTAGCTTCGTTTTTGCCAATATTGACACAGTCTCTATCAAACGTCATGTGGAGCACTGTTCAGGAGGGAATGTTTAGCATCTACTCTCAATAAGATAATTGCAATATAGAATCCTGTATAATTCTCATTTGATTTTGTTTAACTTTTTAGAACTTACTAGGTAGCCTAGTCCTCCTGGCAATCCTCCTGCCTCAGTCTCCCCAGTGCTTTGATCACAGGTGTGAGTCCCCACACCCAGCTTTATTTTTGTTTAACTCTCAGCGTGGTGATTTACGGACTAAGGACCTACCATCTTGCATATTCTCCCCCCTTATTTAAGGTCAGGTTTTCCTGTCTATTTAGAATCTCTGCCTGGAGGGGACAGGAGCTGAAATGGAGCTGTCTTCTACCGTCCTGTCACCGACTGGTTATTTCTTCAGCTGAAGACTGCCATGCAACTAATAATTGCTGATGCCATTTTTAAGAACATTCAATTTTTTTTTTAACCTTTACCTCAGGACCTTTAAAGCTATAAATCATCAACTGAGGCCCAGTGAATGACCTTGCGTGCCCTTACTGACATTTGAAGTTAATGAGCAAAGGCAAACAACACTTTTAACACCACATTCAAAGGCAGTCTAACATGTAAACGCCCCAGGGAAAGTAACACATTGTCAAATGTGTGTTATGCTACCGGGTGCCAAGCATGCATAAGGAGACAGTATTGTCTGCCTAAGGGTCTGGGACAGGCTGCTGCTCTGCACAGAAGGACAGAAAGGATGAATGCCAGTATGGCATTATACACACAGAGATGCGTCATTCCGGCCCCTTGTAGAGGACTCCATAGCCACACACAGCCGATGATTACCACACCGGACAGCGCAGATTTAGATCCCTGTATTCAAGGTCTCTTAGTTAGGCCTAAGAAAAATATCTTTTATGCAGAATATGTGGTTTGTATTTACCTGAAAGGTTAAACACTCAGAGCTGTTAGAATTTTTCCTCAGGGATACGATGGTGGAGAATGCACCCACCACACTGTGTTCTCTTGTGTCTTTTATTGCCCCAAACATCTATCAAGATAGGGGTATCGGGGACTATAGAAAAGAGTTACGCATCAATAAAAACTTCAAGTCTCACAGCAGCCGCGCGGTTGAGGGGATTGTTTCAAGTGAAGTTCTTAGCCACGTTCTCTGAGTAACATACATTAGGGGTGCTTAGGAGGAAGAGACCTTGGCCTCTGCCCAATCACAGCCTTCTGAAGGTCTGTGAATCAGAGAGGAAGGCACAGATGCTCGGTAGGCATCAATATTAAATCAATAATTCTGTAGAATGAAGGACAACTTCAAGGGATGTGTGTGTGCAACATAAAATATATGAACAGCCCTAGAAATATGGTTGAGCATGTTATGATGAAATGCTCAAAACTGAAACACCACGCAGCCACCAAGTTATGAGTTTGGCAGGTGTGGTGGCTCACACTTTTAATCCTAGCACTTGGGAGGCAGAGGCAAGTGGATCTTTATGAGTTCAAGACAAGCCTGGTCTACACAGCAAGTTCCAAGCCAGCCAAGGCTACTTAGTAAGACTGTCTCAAAGGAAAAGAGTGAGTCTGAAGACCTTTCTGTGTGATGGCCTATGCTCATATTAATCTAAAAAGCAGCAAATAAAATAGAGTAAGAAAAACTGAGCCATCGCCATTAAAATGTGTATGTTTTTTTAAATAAGAGATTAATGCGTCTGTGTATAATGAGTGGGGATAATGAGTGGGGTTTTGTTTGACTTTCCTTTGTGCTCCAGAGTTCAGAAATGATGTTATTTTGATTAAAAACTAATTCATAAATTTGATAAAATAGGCAGCAACATGTATCATGAACATAATGTGAATTGGGTTGCTCTTGACTGGTTCAGCGTGGCTTACTTATAAGAGAATCAGTACAGAAGGTGGAAACTAAAGGGAATGAAAAGTCAGGACCTCATGTTCATGTGTGTAAACCAAACACATCTGTAAACAGGAGGCAAAATTAGTCCTCAAACAAATCAACTAGGACAAGTATTTGATTACTTTTCAGGACCGCTGTGTGTCTTCCCACGAGTATACTGCAATTTCATGCCGCAAGAGCAAACTGTGTGCAGTATTTTTGCAGCTTATGCCTGCCAGCTGAAGGATGTGACCAGCTATTGTATATTTAACAAGCTGAGGGAGACAAGCCTCTTACCTTGCACAACAGACAATGAAGCTGAGAAGAATGTCTTTTATTTTTCAAAGAATTTGTTTTCAAGAGAAAAAAATCGCCCAAAATTCCAATTGATTAAAAAACTAAGTTTAACTTCTGTCAAGTGTTTCTCATTGCATGCTCAAACAACTTTAATTCAAAACAAAACAAAAAGCAGGACATGCATAGGGGTAGAGCAGAATTATTTATTAAAGCTATATTTTTCTTTTTTTTATTGTCTGCCTTGGCATTTTTGTAGTTAGTGGCTAAAGATTATTTTAAAGCTGAATCAAATTAAAGAATTTAAAATTCTTTTTCTTAACAGGTGAAATTCTTAACCTTTTAATGAGTGATAATTTGACCTACCTAAGTTTCTTTTGCCAGTGTATAAGCTTTGTCTGGGGTCCTCACTGGGCCCCTGAGGTGTTTCCTGGTACATTCTAGATGTCAAGTGACTACTTCATGAATATGCAAACTGAATAAGGAGGTCCTGATACCAGCTGAGAAGTCACACTGTACAAAACTCAACAAACTTCATTGTTGTCAGTACATAAACACCTTGGAGTTTTCCAACCATTCCTTCCCTCTGGAAATTCTTTCTTATAGATTCAGCAACCTGACTAGAGAGTCTGGAGGAGAATATTCTGTGTGTCAGAAACAGAACTTTAAATGCACACACATGCACATACACATACATACAGTAGCGACTTAGCAATATTTCACAAACGTAGCTGTAGCAAGCACAGGTTAATAAAGGCTGTTTGCACAGCGTCACCTTAGGCTAAAGTGCCAAGTCTAGGACTGGTGTTGGAGGGTGCAGGTAGTGTCTGTTCGGCATTTGGCCAGGGCTTTATAGTACATTTCTTGGCAAGTGAAAAACAGACATAGGTGTGCTGCTGATATTACCTACAGAGACAGCACCACTCCTAAACCCGCCACTCCTGCTGATTTATTTTTACCAGTTTGCCCCATTATGAATTTAGAAACATGGACATTTCTAAGCTTGAAGAGAGTATAAGTCAGAATCGGTTTATGCTACGAGGCAGTTACTTTGAACACCGCCTAGGGATCTGCGCTTCCCTTTCCGATGGTGCTGCCTGCGCGCAGCTGATGCCAGCATCAGGACCTAGATTTGCTTTGTTTCACCACCTTGGCTGGTGATGTGTTTTGGCATACCGTTTCCATGATGGCTGCTGTGCAACATTTATCTTTGAGGGACAGAGAGAGGTGCTCGGTTGGCCTTTCCATTTTCACAGTCAATCCAATGTTAAGCACATGGTAAGGGTACACATCCTACATGAATTTGGACAAGCTATCTGCATTTTCTTTGCTTTTCTTTCCTTATCTGTAAACGTAGGTGGCGTGGATTGAGTGTATTTCTTTTTATAGCGTGGCTGTGAGGTTAGGGAGAATAGACACATATGACATGTTTAGAGAGGTGAAAAGCACACATTTAACAATAAATTTACTATCTGACTATCACTATCATCATTGCTATTGCTTCTGGTTGAGACAAGTCTATGTAGCCCAGGCTGGCCTTGAACTTCTCACCCTTCTGCCTCTGAGGCAGAGGACAGGGTTCTGCGGACTGGGACTACATGTATACATTGCTACACTTGGTCTATGTGGTCCTGGCTAAACTCAGGGTTTCATGAACATTAAGCAAGCACCCAATCAACTGAGCTGTATCCCCATCCCCATTGCCACTGTTATTATTGTTAGTACAGCCGTTTGATTTCATTTCTTCTTTTTTAGAACCATAAATAAATGGAGGAAGAGGAAGGGAATGTCTTGGAGGGTAGATTTCTTTTATATTAATTTACATTAAATTATGTCTCTCTTACTTCACCATGGTTGGGCAGTATGCATGCTTGTTTCAGGGAGAAAGTGAGAGGGCTTCGATACTTTGTAGAGAAATTGAAGTTTAAGCCAAGGATGAAATAGAGGGGCAAGTGGGATGCCCATCTCTAAGCTTTTTCTTTTAGGGTATAAACAATGTGTTTTACTAGCTTGTTACTCTGTAGATTGCACTAAAGGTTTTGGAATTTCATAATAGGACCTGAAACCTCAGCAAATTACACTGAATCTATTCTTCTCAGTGATGTTTATCACCATGGTTCCACCATTAGACTGATTTTCAATAATGCCAAAGCAGAAATATCCTCTCAGAAGGTATTCTTATTTGTTGGCCAGCTACTGAAAAACCTTACATGAACTGGTTAGAAACTGGATAACCTGGAGGCTGGAGAGATGGTGGAGAGATGGTTCAGTGGTTCAGAGTATCTAGGTTCAAATCCTATCACCCCCAGGGTAGCTTACAGCCACCTGTAATATCAATTCTAGAGGATCTGATGCCTTTTTCTGGTCTCTGTGGTTATCAGGCATGCACATGGTACACATACATACATACACGCAGCAAAGTATTCATACAAACAAACAAACAAACAAAACATATAAGCAAATTGAATGCCCGATAATCCTCATGGTGTGCTCTATCTCATTCCTAGTGGATTATACAAGCCTTTTGTGTAGGATAAACCTGGCTGAAACTGACAGCTGCCAGTTCCTGCCCCACAGCCGAGCCACCCAAAGTTCTATTGTAGAGACACAGCTCTGGCTTTAGTAAGTTGATGTCACTGTGCATAAAGCATCTCAGAACTCAAATCATTCAATCGAACAAAGAGCGTTTTTAAAAAATTAGCAGAGTAGAATCAATTAATGTGAACATTTAGTAGCTAGATTTAGTCTGAAGAGTTAAGCAATTCAGAGGTAAGCCTTGCCTTCAAAGCAAGCTTGATCAGGTTGGCCAGCAAAGTCAGACTAAGCTTTAGCAGAGTGAAGGCTGGAGTATACTGGGAAAGCTGTCCCAGTGTCGTACGAAAGAGGGAATGCATTCTCTCACTCTATGGGGAAGGCTGAAGATGTTCCTGCAGGTGGAAACAGACTATAAACAGACTCACGGAGCTGCTCTGAAGCATGGAGAAGCAAGTCAACAAAGACCCAACTGAACTACAGTGCAGTCCTGTAACTGTGTCCTGCTTTGTTCAACTGGCTCTGTGTCTGAAGCAAGCCTGTGCAATCAGAAAGGAGGCAGTGATTTTATAATGACTGCACAGGCTCTATGAGGAAGAGACAAAGTGTTTGATCTGTTAGGATAAGGGTGAGGCAGTGTTTTTCTTTTCTTTTTCCTTTTCACGTGGCAAAGACAGACTGAGGAAGAAGCGTCCAGTGAACTATCACCATGAGCGCTTTATGCAAGGTGTCCAAAGGCACACAGCTAGAATCCATCAGAACCAGATGCTGAGTGTGCGTTTGCTTGATTATGGTATCAGGCTTGTCCCACCATTTCACACTGCCTTTATGTTGATGTTTAAACTGGGGATTTTCACTAATTTGTGCTGTTGATTGACTCTGCTTTTCGAGGATGGTAAGTCTTAACAATCTGTGAGTCTGCTGGCTTCCAGGCATGAGTGGCTGCCCATCCAACATTAACAAAAGCTGAAATTGCCAGGTTCTATAGCTCTGCTGTGGGATGAAATTGATGGTCAGTTCCTGTAGACTTTCACCTTTATTTTACCTTTTTACACTCCAGGATTATAGTCTTTAGAAATACACTTTTAGGAACTGCCAATTCCTTTAGGCATTTGGACTCCCCTTGGCTAAATCTTGAAAGATATGGTACAGTCTGCATGTAATTTGCACTTTAGCATATGTCCCTTTTAAAACTTTTTGTTATTTCAGGATTTTAGTTGAAGTATTCATTCTAATTTTCAATGCATACCTTAGATTTTATTACAGCCTAAGCAGAGATTCTGTTCCTTATTGTTTTAGCAGTGTCCCTTTGATGGTGTGGGAGGAAGATTTGTGTATATCTTGCATATTAATATGTAATATGGCATAGCTTTTTATAGCATCCCTGCCAATCATCTGTCCCTCTGTGACTAATGACTAGCAATACTGAGATAACAGTTGAGATTAGGGAAAAAAAATCTACTGACAGAACCAAACAGCTGGTTTGTCCAGTGAGCAAGCTTCATATGAGAGAACATATACCTGGCCATCCGTCCCGATGGTGCCTCCACAGTCAGTCAAGAGCTCTGACATGTCATAGTAGCTGACAAACTCCCACAGACAGGCCTCCAGGTTCAGGTTTCGGTAGAAGCGTAAGGTGCCGGCACCTCTGATCGGAACACTGTACTGGTAAGGATAGGTCTCTCCGATGACCTCTGGGTTCTTCGTGGCATTGGTCAGAAAGCCATGGTGGGTCTTCACTTCATTGTAGTCTAGCAGGTTGGAGCATTTGTGGTTCCCAACTCTTGTGCCATCAGGGCTGAGGGTCAGCTCAAAGTTGGACAGCTCTCTAGTGGAGACGATGGGGAGCATGCCTGCAGGGAAGCACAGGGAACCTCTATCTGGTTGGATTTGTATTTTATCCTAATTTTTTTTAAAATGCCCTTTAAGTTGACAGACTTTCAAGGCTGGGTAGAAAGAGCTGAAGGAAACAGGTAGACTTGGATGTCAGTTTGCAAAGTAAAGCCTAAGGATGTGAAATAAACCAGGTTACAAGTACCCCAAGGTGTTTACCCGGGGTTCCTACCGTCTATGTGTGGCATCGTGACTGTGAGCTTGATGAGGTTGGCAAAGTCTGGGTCCTCGGGACCAGTGTAGCGAAGCTTAGCTGAAAACGGTTCTGCTCCCACTACCCCAGGCACACGGGGCTGACAGAGACCTTGAAAAAAAGTGAGCACATTTATGCTAAAAGAAGATGACCAGAGCACACAGAGAATGTTTTAACATAGGTGCTATTGCTTTTCTATATTTTAACATTCCCTGTGATCTAAGGCTGGCTGCGAATGCACGTCATAAGGAAGCAGAAGACTGCGCGAGGTCACCAACAGCAGGGAGTTCAGGAGCCTCTCACGGGTTTGAGAAGAAACAGTGTTTGGTCAGACTGACTTAAGATATCATGCTCATTTAGGCCAGGAGCATTATTTGCAAACTGATAGTATAATGTGAACGGACAAAATGAAAATGGTTGAAACACAAGACAAACTATAGTTAAATGAAATGAATCTGAATGTTACCCTAGAACAGTGGTTCTCAACCTTCCTCACGCTGCAGCCTTTGAATACAGTTTCTCATGTGGTGATCCTCAGCTTTAAAGTTATTTTTGTTGCTATTTCATAACTGTTATCTTGCTACTGTTATGAATCGGAATGTAAATATCTGATATGCAGATGGTTTTAGGTGACCCCTGTGAAAGTCTTTCAACCCCCAAAGGAGCTGTAGCCCACAGGTTGAGAATCGCTGTCCTAGAATAATATGATTAATCATGATATATATATCATATAACATAACATATTAGCTATAATACTTATTGGTAAATAAAACTAAAAGTCATTGTGTGTTTTAACTCTGCTGGGGACTGATCCTAGAGCTTTACTGCATTATAGTTTCAAGTCCTAAATATACTTCAAAAGAAAAAAAGGAGTCTGTGTGTGTGTGTGTGTGTGTGTGTGTGTGTGTGCACGTGCGTGCACAGCTGCCTGTTGAAGTCAGAGACATCAGATTCCCTGGGGCTGAAGCTATGGGAAGTTATGAGCCTGCTGACATAGGTGCTTGGAACTGAACTTGGGTCATCTGCAAGAATGGAACATGTTCTTAACCACCGAGCCACCAATTCGGTCACCTAAAAATACTTCCTAAATCTCCGAGTAAACAAATTTTAAATAGAAATGTGCATGTACAATTTTTCTTTTAAAAAGACCTTAGGAATAGGAGTTTAAGTCAGAGGTAGAGTACTTGTCTAGCATGTGTGAGACCCTGGATCCATTCTTAGCACTTTCCAAAACCAAACCCAAGGGATTGGAGAGATGGCTCAGTGGTTAAGAGCACTAGCTGCTTTTGCAGAGGATCTGGGTTCAGTTCCCAGCACCCACATAGTGACTCACAACTGTCTGTAACTGTAGTTCTAGGGGATTTGATGCCCTCTTCTGGCCTTGGTGAGCACTGCATGTACACAACGCACATACATACATACAGGCATTCACATATAAACATAAAATAAAAATAAGTAAATCTTAAAAAAACAAAAACCCACCAAATCCAAACCAACCTAAACTTAAACAACAACAAAAACACTCAAGCATCTTTATTCAGAGCGAAGGATTAGTTAGCAAAGTAGGTTTCTTGTCAGAGTTGTGTCTAGTCGTGTTCTGTTATGCACTTCCAACCATGTGCCCCTGGCTCTAGCTTCAAACACAGCCACACAGCCTCCCTTCAGCAATGAGGTGAGAATATGTGCACGTGGCTCTCCACCTACACTGTCCTTACCCTGTGTCCACAGTAGATTCCCAAGCATGCAATAGTCAGCTGGGCTCTTTACTAGTATAGCACTCCTTCCTCGTGCACAGCTAACCCTTCCTCCGTTTTCTCTCCAAAGTCCCCCCATATTTTGGCTTGTCGTTCCCAGAGAGATCATGCTCTTTCATGCTTCTTAGAGTTAGTTCTCATGTTTCCAAGATTCATCTCAGCAGCTCCTCTGTGTGGGCCCAGACTCAGATTACCAGTACCTCCAATTTTCCCATGGACTCCTGGAGGATTGGGGCCCTCTTTTATCATCATTATGAGTATAAGACCTAGCACCACAGGTGCTCATCAAATGTACAAACAACTGTTTTCTAATGAAGACTGTTGTAAAAATGGATGTTTGCCTTTAGGGTGTATGGTACACGTAGGTATTGGGAGGCACTTGTACACAGAAACGAGACATCTGCAATACTGCAGTGCTTCAGTAACCTTCACGGGACGTCAGTCTCTCACCTTCCTCTCTGTCGACGGTGACGATGGGGCTCATCAGTTCCAGGCCTTCATCCCCGTTGGCATTCACTGCACGAGCTGCACACTGCACCCGGGAGCCGGGCTGAAAGTATATGGAGTCTAGCGTGATCATTTTGGATGATGTGAAGAAGGTGTCGAAGTCTACCTCCCTCATGGGGCTGGTGACGCCGTCTGGGCCAGCGGGAGCACTAATCAGCCATCGGTATCGGGTCAAAGTGTCGTTGATGTTCTCGCTGGTACAGATAGAGCCTGTTTTGTCGTAGTCTGGATATTTAGGGTTGCAAGCCTATGGGAAAAGCAAGCGAAACAGATCTGTGTTAGGACCACAGTGGAGCGAGATGCAGACTTGAGCTCCTTCAGTCCTAATGCTTGCACGATTCCCCAAACCCACGATGCTACATGTCGTTCATACAACTTCTGAATTCCTATTCCCAGATGTGAGAGCTTATCTGACCTTCAAACTTCAAATAGCTCACTGGACATCACCATACACAGAAGCGAATCACATCATCTCTCTAACCCCTACAGTCATTCTTACTCCTTTCTCTCATGCTTCCTTCCTCTCTTCCTCTGTCCTCCTAAAGGTATTGGAAGCTACCTCTCTCATGAGGCTGGTCATACCATCAGGGTCAGCAGGATGATGAGACATCCACCGATAGCCTGATCCTTCTCTTTCCTCTTTCACATGCAGCGGGTGGGTGACCTTGACCACTGTTTTTTAACGCTCCGTAAGTTGGTTACTTTTTCACCATTCCCATGACTCTTTCCCACCTAGTTCGAGTCCTCCCTTTCCGACTCCAGTTACACACTATGGTCCCACCAACTCTCCAACATAACACTCATGCAGCCTTCTGTGGGAGAACACTCCCTGCTATTCAACAAACGAATGCCAAGTTGCCTAAATGACATTTAGAGGCCTTTATAAGCAAACACCATTTTATGCATGCCTCGTTAAACCAATCAACATTCACTGTGCGTCAGTTATATGTGGGCGTTTCATTAGGGCTGGCTGTGACATAGAATAGACATCATTGCTCTTGTTCACAAGGAACTTAGAATTCAGTACGAGAAGGTACACAAAAACTATAATGAACTCCTTCCATTCTCCTTCTGAAGCCACCCCTTTCCAGAAAGATCTTTCTTTCACTATATCGTAAACTGCCAAAATTCTACCTGACCCTTCGCACAGGGAGTCTTGACTCTATCCCTTAATTTGTCATTTTTATGACAGCGACCACACCCTGCCCCAGATTAGAGCTATGCAACCCTAGTTTTTCACTTGTCCTTATTGTTTAATTCCTTCTGTGCGGAGTTCACACTTTACTGATTTGCCTGACGGTGAGAGATCCTTAAACCATACACCTTGTACTCAGGTAACGGGGTTGTGTGTGTGTGTGTGTGTGTGTGTGCGCGTGTGTGTGTGTGTAAGAGAATGAGAGCTTCATTTAACTATTATTTTCTGTTTTTCACAGCTCAAAGCTTAAACTCTAAATTTCCCAAGATAGTATTTATTAAAGTTTATGATTGTCTTAAATAGTTATGTTTGGGGGATAAAGGGATGTCTCAGGGTTGAGAGCACTTGCTGTTCTTGCAGAGGACCTGGGTTTGGTTCCCAGCACTCAGACAGCAGTTCCACGACCATCTGTAACTCCAGTTCTAAGGTATCTGATGCCCTCTTCTGGACTTTTGTACCAGGCATGCATGTGGTGCACATACAAACATACAGGCCAACACTCATACACACGAAATGAAAATAAATCTTTAAGAAATTATCTTATAATTTCCCCCAATTTGACCTATTTCCTACTTACTGTGATGCAGACCACAGGATAGCCAGACACAGGTCCAGCATCCTCCTTAGCTTTGGAAGTGTCATCATATATCAGCAAGGACACAACGTGAGGGACAGAAGGAAAGGTGACATCTGCCATGCTGCTGATTTCTTCTATATAGACAATGGCCTTGGTTGCCTAGAAGGACAGGAGAGCTGCCATTGACATGTCAAATGTTAAGGCTCCTGGAGTTTCTCTCATTCAGAACAACGACTGGAAAATCCCTGGAATCTCTGTGATGAAACTGTTATGTTCACACCCATCAGAGTGACAGGCCACGCATGGCTTATTTTATGTGATCTTGGTACCTTGCTCATCACAGATGTTTACAGGGGAGGAACCAAAGGCTCACTACTATCCCATGTCATGCTTAGGTTCTAGGTTTTTTCCTCTTCAATTGTGACAGTAGTAGATAAATCAGTGGTGTGTGTGTGAAGTTGAAGTTACATGAAAAAAGTCCATTCATTGATATGGGAGAAAAAGCTGATAGACACCTTGAGGGACATAAAACCTTCAAGATCATGGGATTGTGTGGGCTGTGGTAGTGCTAAGAAGCTAAGTGAGAAGCTAAGTTTTAAGTGGACAAAGTCCAGGAGGACCTGCCTGGGGCACAGGAGAGAGAGAAGATGAGAACTAGGCAGAAGAAGGCTCTGGATATTGTCTACTTGAGGACAAAACCCACCTCTGTGCATGTACCTGGCTCTTGCATGGGTTTCCTACCTCTGATAACTGACAGGACAGTTCCCAAACACTGCCCAGGATTTTCAATGGTGTGACATGTGATGGACACATCCCAAGCTGAAAATACCGTGAATCAAAAGTGTCTTCAATCTCCCTACCCAAGTGAACATCACGGAACAGAAACCCGGTGCTGTAGGATTGCAGTTCATGATGTGGAATAAAGATAAAAGCAAATCTAAATTATGTTTTTACAAACAATTTTTTCAACAATATAAAGTCAAAAAAAATAGGGCAAATCACTGCCAACCAAAGCTTGTTTCTATAGCACCGAGTCTTCATTATTGTGATTTCTTTCTTATTGTGATTTCTTCTTCTTGCGTTAGAAAAGGCTGGCTGTGGACTTATAAACACATTGTCTCACTTACCTGTGTCTCTGCTACCATATTTTCATCTGGCTTTAGGTGAACAGTGAAGGCCTCCCTCATCTCTCTTACCCCGTCGAAGATTACTTCAATTTCAACAACGTGCTGGGTTTCCCCTTCCTTAAACTCGATTTCTACAAATAAAAAAAAAAAGTCACTGATTTAATCTTTTGCGTATGAACCTGAGATCTTCTCGGCCTGTGGCTTACAATAAGGACACTGTGCACTGAGGTACATCTGTTTGTGCATGTGTACACTTACTTAAAGGGAATCAAATCTAACTAATAACTTACTGCTATCATCTGTACTATACTGTGATCTCTTCCCTCCTTCCCTCGCTCGCTCTCTTTACGCATGCATATGTGTGTGTGACACACACACATATGCACACACACACACGCACACACACAGGCTCGCACACCGTGTATGTGCATGTGCCTGTGGATATGGAGAGGCCAGGTACCAGGTGTCCTGCTCTATCATGTCTCACCTTGTTCCCTTGAGACGCTCTCTCTTGCTGGGCCTAGAGCTCGGCTGGTGTCCAACAAGCCCTGTCCGTTTTCCCATCTCCGCCCACCACAGTGCTAGGGTGCCAGGCATCCAGGCATGGGGAGCCGGGACAGGTGCTGGGATTTGAACCTAGATCTGGTGATTGACTAGCAAGCACTCTTACCTGCTGAGCCATCTCCACGGTCACCACGCTAATACTTTCTACTACTCTATTCTACTCTATTCTATCCGAAGGAAAATTCTAATCATAGCTTACGAAGTTGATTTGTCGACCCACAGTTTGTCAACTGCTGAGTGACCGGACAGTGAGTAGCGTCCATATCGGGCTGTCGACAGATAACTTCCCCCTTCAGCCCACAGATTTCCTAAGCTGATGAGGCCCATTGACTGCAAACAGGACCACAGGTAGGAATGGCCAGGTGCCGGTGGCATTTAGGAGGATATGAATCGTTTTAAGTGTATTTCCAAATTATATTTCTAAAGCACCGACTCTCACTGTACTCAGAAACAAGTTGTTACAAGCGAACGGCAATGTTTTCTCCCTCACCAGTCCCCACTCAGCAAGGAGTGCTACACTGTCCTGAAAACGCAAATCCTAGGGCACTTTGCTAATCACTTATTTTTTTAAAAGTTAAAGTATTAAGATTGTCGGGTTTTGCTGAAGTCTGAGTAGCAGACCTTACCGCCGAAGCTGGGTCAACGACAGTGCTATTTCCTGATGCACCTGCAGTCTCTCAAGTAACAATTACTTATGGCAGGAAACTGCATCTCTGATGGACTTCCCACCTACTTTTGTTCTTCAAACATTTGTATTACAATTATAAAGCAAAATTTAAACAATTCAGTTATTAATCGACACGATTAAAATTTCCGTTCCAATTCTGGACACAACCCCCCACACGCACACACACACACACACACAATTAGCCTTTTGATGCTCATTGAGTTCAACAGTCTTGAATTTTTTTTAACCCCGAAGAGAAACAGGACTATGAGATGAGCTAATTATTTCTGGCCTGCTAATTGGTTTTTAATTTTTTTAGAAGAAAATTTTTGTGTATGTTTATTGTATGCAATGTGATGCTATAAAATAATTTGGCTTGGTGTGTGTGGTGTGACTTTTAAAAATCGCCTTCTTACGCTAAAAATATTAGAGAATTTCATAGGAAAACTGAATGAAAAAAGAAATGAAAAGGAAAAGAATATGACTGCTTTTAGGTATGCTGGGGAGAAAGTTCATCATATATATGTGGGAGAATACAGTAGATGTGAGGGAGAGCATAGCCAGGGGCAGAGACATCTGGGGGAGTCCAGGGTGGACATGATCAGACTGAGCTGCCCTGCCATGTGAGGAGAGTTGGGTAGAGGGGAGAAGAAAGACAGGAAAGAGGGGAACCTGGAGACCAAGAGACCAGGAGGCCAAAAGAGGCCAAGAGAGACCAAGAGAGGAGGGCAATCAAAATGGCTGGATTATACAGGGAAGAGCAGCCAGCCCCCTGGGCTGGAGAGTTCAGTGTTGGGGGTGGGTTATGTGAGCCAGGAGGACCTTGTCACAGGTAGGGGCAGAGGGATGCTGGGAGAATCTGGAGGCCAGGTCTACTTTGATATGTTCAATAGGTATCTCAGCCAGCAGTTTGGAGTTTGAGATATAACAAAAACACAGGTACTTAAGTGCTTTCTCACAAGGTAAGCGTCAGCGAAAGGTTCCTAGGGGCTTTTCTTCACAGTGGACTTTCTGGTTGGCCAGCATTCCAGCCTCTGTTTTCCTCGCTTCGCTTACTCCCATTTCTGTACTGCACTTTGTAAGCTTTCAAGTTTTTACAGCCCCTGAGTTACACAAACCAAACGTCTAAGACATTTAAAAACAATTCATCGTAAACATTTCAGAGATTGTTTCTTGATGTGCATTTTCCACATGAGATTTAAGTTTCTCGTCACCTTTGCCTTATTCTGTCATTTCATTTCATAGAACAAGAAACTTTTATGGTAATGTTTTTTTTTTCCTATTTGATTAGGCATGACCCCAATTTAGATTAAAAAATGAAAAATTAAAAAACATGTGTTATAAAAAAAAATGTCAAATTTTATTATAAACAACAAGCTCATATTTAGGGGCTACTTGACATCCAGGTAAATTTAGCATTGCTTAACTTTGTTTGGCTTTGTCTGTAGTTCACTACATATTTATAATTTTGCTCTGTTCACTAAAAGAATAATTTCATATCTAAGATGAACAATTTCTGTTAAAAAGTTATATAGTGATATTCAGCAAGTTTTACTTTCACATAAAATCTGTTCATCATAGACATGACCAACTTCAGTAATTTTGTGATTTGGTAGCAATTTGGTTTTATTTTCATGACTTTTGAATTACATATGATGTACTCCAAAGTCTGGGAATAACATTGACTGTTTGGGCAAAAGAAATTAAACTCTTCTGTAGAAGCTGTTATGGTCCTGTTACTTATTAATTTTGTTACTGATCCGATAACACCCGTCAGTCATTTTTAACATTTTGTTAGTGAGTCAGAAAATCAAGGTAACTGCCCAGAATGTTGTGATTGACAAGAAATAAGATGTAGAAAAGCAGGAAGAGTTAGCCGATGAGCAGAATTTATGCTTTTGCTATCAGCAAATAAGACGGAGAGACAGCGAGAGAGAGAGGGAGGAGCATCTGTTTGTTTTACCAGCTCATAAAAGTAAATGAAGGGACGCTCTCCAAACTTGTGCATGGAAGAAATGACAGGCGATCAGAGTAGCCCCTACACCTCAGAGAACTGAAGGTTGCTGGGGCTGGAACTGTATTATCTTTTCGCTGTCCCATGTTCCTGTTAGCGTAAAGCGTTCTAGCTTTAACATCTGACCAGAGCTGTTCAGCACAGTTATCACACACTCTCCAATTCACAGCAACATATGTGGTAGTGTCTGACCACTGAAAGGCAGTAAATCTCACAGTCAGTAGGTACAAAACACACAGGTCTTTCTCGAAATTTCCTTAAGAGAAAATTCTGGAGATTCTGCTCTTTGTAATTCGAGAGGCAGTTTAAAAGAACACATTTATTTTCATTTTTCTTCCTTTCCTCTAGGTCCCAGCTCCAACAAGTGCTGCTGTGATCCAGCTGCTGACAGACCCTGGGAGACCCATACCTTCTGATACAGGGTGATAATCCTCTCCGGAGGTGGCCGAGCCATCTTTAGTATGTACTCTCACGATGGAAACCTTTGAAGTGTCTCCTTTGCGGATCACCGGAATTTTGACTACCACTGACTCTCCTGGTTCTCTGGGTTCAGTGACAATAAATTTGGTTTCTCCAAATCTGATAACAGCTTCTACGAATGGGGAAAACACAGACAAATTAAGTTGCTGGTAAAGGGTGGTGGGGTGGACGTTTTCTTCATTTCTGTTTCTTTCCACTTGGATGACTTTTATTTTTATTATTAAAAAGAATAATAATAATAATAATAATAACATTATTATTATTATTATTATTACTATTATTATTACACTCTTGGCTTCTCTATGTTGTGATTAGTGTGACTACTTCTGTAGGAGATGCTGTTCAGTGTTAAGCCTAGATCCTTCCTGGGAAACAGCGAGTCCACAGAGGGCATGTCCTCTGGGTTGTCTCTTTGTCCCATACATCCTACAAGAGCAGGCCATTGAGAAGGGGCATGGAAGGGGGGCCCACTAGCATTTGTAGGAGAGAGGGCAGGGATGAAGGCTTGTGCTTTAGTATGCAGGCATAAGTCACAGCCTTCTCAATCAGCTTTGTCACTTTTTAATTTTGCAGTGTTGGGATTGAACTCAGGGTCCTGCACATGTTAGGCAAGTACACGACCATTGAGCTAGAGCCAAAGCTTTTCAGCTTATCAGTTATTTTTATGTGTGCAATGTGTGCACATCGAGGCCTGAAGTTGGCATTGGGGGTCTTCCTCCATTATTCCCCACTTTCTTTCTGAGCCAGAGTCCTTTACTGAACCTGGAGCTTGCCAATTTGGCTAGTCTAGCTAGCCAGCTTGCCCCCAGTGATCCTGCCTTAGCCTCCCAAGTGAAGTAGGGGGTTACTGGCAGGCTTCTATACCTGCTCAGCTTTCATGTGGGTACTAGGGACCTAAACCTCATACTTGTCTGGTAAGTATTTTATCTACTGAGCATCTCACCAGCCCCAAAATTTATCAGTTTGGGGGACCTATTTTATTCCCCACTTGTTTTCATATGTCTCAATTCTTTGCAAGTCCTAATGGGAAAAAGAGAGTTCTTTTCTGAGCCACCTAGGAATGGGTGCAGGGGGGTGGGGGTGGGGGCGGGACATGGACTTCAGTTCTGGATTCACTGTTTAGCAAAAGCAGTGACTTCTTACTGTCAGCATCATCCTGGATCTTTATCAGAGTTTCATTGTGTTCGCCGACTCCAGCCCCAAAGGCAGAGCTGCTCTGCGGTGTGCCAAGCACCAGGCGCAGCTCCTCCGTGTCCTCGTACAGATCATCATCCATCAGCTCCAGGACACATGGCTTCTCTATCTCCCCTGGAGCAAAGACAGTGACACATTACAGAAGGATACGCCAACAGCTGGAACAAAGCACCACTAACTGCAAGGTGTTGCTCCCTCCTGCTCTTCCAGTGCAAAGAATGCCGTTGGTAGTAAGCCTTGGGTAAATATTTACTGAATATGTAACTATTTGAACACAGGCCCATATTTTCGTAAGGATTTCTGTCATTTCTCTTCTTATAGTCTAGCATTCACCTTAGAAAGCGAAGGAAAAAGAAAATACCAGTTTTGTGCATGAATTCCCAGAGCTGTAAGTGCGCCAACAGATCACTGCTGATTGGCCCTTGTGAATCCAACCGAATATACTAGTTTCTCATGTTACTAACTTTTGGCTTGTTGAGCAGATCATCGATCCCAAACAATTAGATTCTTGCCTCTAATAACTGAGACAAATATTTTATAGCCCTAACTTTCTCCAATCTCATTAAAAATTCTTTAAAACTTGGTGGCTGTATGATAGACTAGCTTACGGATGCACAGATCCTTACTGTTGACCACTTAAGTTGTTCTCAATATTCCATCGACACGAGCAAAAACTTTACACACATTTGCACTTCTTTTCTTTAGAATAGGTTCCACAACATTAAACTATTAGGTCAACGTAGTGAAATATCTAAAGATAAATATATATATTAAAATTATGGGTACATTTTTCCTAGTAACATTTGAACATCAAGTTTAATTTCCAGCCTTGAGAAATGTGCAGATTTGATAAGTTCTTGTGCACTGAGTTCTGAACTAACCATAAAATACATCATTAGGAATCAAAAGGTTAATGAAAAGACCCCACCGCTGTCTATTCAACCGGTTACAATGCGTGTGCCTGGCCATTTCGTGCACATAAACTCATGCTGTCAACTTGTTGGAAAATTGGGAAACCTGATTTCACTGTATTTCCTGATGACATATTTTTTTTTTTCAATCTACATTTGGTGCCTTTCAATCACATATAAAAATTTCAAGGGCTTATGCCACTATCTCCATAAGCTTGACAACCCGAGTTCAATCCTCCAGACCCATATGGTGGGAAGGAGAGAAATCCGTACTCACAGAACTTGTCTTCTGACTTCTTGTGTCAGCTGCGGCATGCGCACGCCCTTCCCCCAAGCTCATACACACAGAATAAATAAACATAATAAAAGATTTAAAACATTTTCGAGCTCATACATACCAGGAAGGAATGTGACAACAGAGACGTCGGTATTTGGGCGTTCTTCAAAGTCCATCATCACCTGCGCAGACCCCTGCCTTGTGTAGCATCTCACGGAGGACCTGTGCTGGATGTCACCGCTGCGGTAGATCATCGCCACCACACGTCCATCGTTCTCACTGCAAGTGTACACTCTTTCTTTGAATTGCATCTTAGGCACTGTGAAAAAACAAACTCACGGGTCATAATGAGCAGAGATGTCCTTCATTAAAAATGACATTTCAGAAGACGTGGTTTAATGTAAATAAGGCAATAAATGAGAAGAATAGTATCTTGGTCTCTACTCAGTTACTTGCCAACGTTTTGACCTTGGGCAAATCACTGTAAAAGTTTTTCTTTCCTTGTCATTGCAACTTTCATCTGCCTCTTTTGTGGAGTAAGCATATGCAGTGAAAGCTGATGAAGTAGATAAAACTGGAGACCTTCAGATATTTGTATTAAAACTGCTGCATAGCTTAATTCTCTTGGTATGAAAAACATTAAATATTATGCACATAATTACAAGTACATTTTATGCAGGAATGGTAGGGAAAACTGAGGAGCGTGTACATATGCTAGTTTTAGGTGACACCTAAGCTAGATCAGTCATACACAGGTCTCATTGGTAACAGGTTCCTTTCTTCCAAGCACCATTGGAATCATTGTGGTAGGAAAGTATCAAGTTTTCCCTTGTGAGTTATGATATTTAGAGATGCTTGCTATGAACAATTTTTGTGTAGCAATTTCCTCCAAGACAAACCTCTACCTCGGAGTGAAGCTCACTAAGATAATGAATATTTAAAGGCAGCTGAAACAACCAGATGTTCTGAGGGGAGTGAAACACTCCATCCTTCAAGGAAGCTCCTTAAATTCAGGGGATAAACAACTCAAAAGCTCCAGGAAGTCCCTGAAACTGACCAGATTCACTAGCTCCCACCCTTTCCTAAGAATATATAAAGCAGTTGACACTGTAGAAAGATATTCTCAGACAAGCTGAGCTGTCTGAAAAAAGGCAGACTAGCCAGCCCACACTACTTAGAAGAGACACTCTCCAACCTGTTGAGCTGCCTGCACATGTGCAGTGTGCTCCAGGTTTCTATCTTTTGTGAGCTGTCACTCATGCTGGGCTGGGCTTTAGTGATGTAGCTGCCTTTGAGTCATTTTTGATATTTCTATAAGTAACTCCAATAGACCTTACAGATTCAACCAGCTGGACTCTTGATGGTATTCTTACTTTGGTCTCCTTAGGAGTAGTGGCACACAATAACAGTATATTTGACATTAGATTAAAGAAACCTGAGGTGTGGCTGGGTGATGGAAGGGCTATGGCGTTAATTGGAAAAACTCTGTGGATACTCAAAGGTTTATGAAGTAGCACGCAGCTCCATGCATGTGGTGAAATGTTTGAACATTTAAGACACCAATGACAATCCCACATTGTTCTTTCAAATATAAAAAGACTAGCGATTTTCTTTAAAGAGTGTATAATTCTATCAAAATGAGCAGGAGGAGAAAAGATGTTGGGTATCTGTAGAGTGAATAATGTCTCCTATGCCAACATCTTATATGTTGAAATCATACCTGAGTGCCTTGATAGTAGACAGGGTAATCAAGTTAAAGGTCATTACTATGGATTCCATTCCAATATGCCAGGTATTCTCACGTCAAAGGAAGAAGTGGTCATGCAGATGTCTGAAGAGGGAGGATGATGCGAAGAGGCACAGGGACAAGATGGCCACTTACACGTTAGTGAGAGAGGTCTGTGGCATCTTTCCCTGTAGCCTCAAATGGAACCAATGTTGCCAACTCTCACTTAGGCTTCTCACTAGTAGTGCAGAGGCTGCTGCTGTTCAAGCTATCTGGTCTGTGGCTCTTTACAATGTCAGCAAATGCACACAGGGGTATACAGCTTATCACCCTACCTGCCATTTATATAAATCCAGTCCTATCATTATAAGTTTCTTTTTTTAATCATTGTAAAATTTAAAGTCACTCACAGTCTGAGGCAGAGTCATTTATAGACACCGTGGCCTTGCTGGGCTCGCCAAGGGCGGCGTTCATGGGCATTCGAAGTACCAATTCAAACTTCTCGATTCCCTCCAGCACTGGTCGCCCCAGGTCATCCAGAATAACAACGCGAACAGTCTGCATGCTGACTCCAGGTGCAAAATCCAAATTGCGACTGATCCCCACATAATCCGTTCCGGCTAAAACCATTAACGAGAGGATTATTTACATGCGGATTAATTTTTTAAAAGAAACAAATTATAAAGATAAATGGACAGTGAATGTCTTAGAATCAGAGAACAACAAAATACTGCCGAGAAGTACATTTAACGGACAAGATGGAAAAGATTGGCAGCTACATGGTTGTTGATGTTCTGAATCAAAGACGGGTTCTAACATTTATCTCCAACGGCTGCATTTGAATTACATATTTTAGCATTGCATATTATCTCTCTCCCATCTTTATTAAAGCCCCTTCATAACCAGTTCTAAACAATCGACATATAAATCAAATACATGGTAAAACAGGTAGAACAGATACATTTAAATTTCGTTCATATCAATTAAATATTTATCTTATTTCTGTTTCTGGAGTGACTATTTGACTTAGGGGCATCACGGCCTGTTGGTCAGAACTCAACATATCTCCATGCCAAGTTTCCTTGATTCGCACACTCACCGCAGGCAGCAAAAGCAAATGTCAATTCCACAGATGTATTTTGATATTTGATTAAGCATCATTTAGACCACATAGTACACTTGCAGCATTGACAGATCCGTTTACGTGTAAAGTTGTTACAAATACAATTGTCTTAATCGTCAGCCACAGTGTCCAAGAAGGCTTGAGAGCGGGGGCGGTTATTCCATAGTTTGTTTCTCTTTGTTCTCAATAATCTTGCTATTCTAATTCTCATTTTGTACCTATTTTATCACAGAATATGCAACTGTGAGTGAATCTGTCTTTGATTCATTAAAAAAAACAGCAACAGCCATATCTCGTATGGCTGGAGGTGCAGTTCAGTGAAGGGGTGTGTGCTGGGCACGTGCAAAGACTTGAGTTCCGTCTTCAGAATCCACAAACAAAACCAAATGCATGAAAACATATGTTTCCTTGTGCTTCTTTTGTATTTTAGTTTTTTTTATTACTTTTCTTTATGTATACCTTTTACTCTGATTTGAATTTCATTTTTAAAAATGAATAATTTGCCTGGTGTAGTGGTGGACACATTTAGTTCCAGGTGGAGGCACACAAGATCTCCAAAAAAGACCCTGACTCAAAAGTGGGAGGGGGTGCTGGGCATAGTGGTGTATGCCTTTAATCCTAGCCATCAGGAGGAGGCTGAAACAGGCAGATCTTTGTGAGTTCAAGGCCAGCCTGGTCCACATAACAAGTTCAAGATTAGCCTAGTCTACATAGCAAGCTCCAAGTCAGCCAGAGCTACACAGTGAGACTCTGTGCAAAAAATAAAAAATAACAAAGAAAGAAAGGGGAAAAAAATCCAAGTAAAAAACAACAAGAACTCGTCTAAATAAATATTTATAGGCACCTGGAGTCTCCAAGACACAGTGCTGGTTCACTGTATTAAAAAAGTTAGGACCTATGGGTAACTTTTAAAATGGATCAGCTCCTGCCTGCTGTATGTGATAATGAGCAGCAGGTATGATCTATGCGTGTATTTGTTCATGTCACACGGGATGAATGTGTTTATATGAGATAAATTGTATTGTCAGACAACTGAAAAAAAAAAAAAGAATAGAAAATTTGCAGCCCCATGTCTGCCCTAAAGTTTACCACCAGTGTTATAGAGCTAGGATAAGAAACAGGACTGTTCCAGCTAGAACAATTTATATAATGACATGCAGAGGGAAGCCTGCTGAATCGGAAGCATTTACAGGGACACTTGGTTAAGATGAGGAGGGAGTCAAGGGAAGATGCACACCTGGGGGAGACTTAAATGGCACTGGATTCTGTTGAGGTGGTGAGCGTGACTGCTTCCCTGTATGTGTCTGAACAATTAACCGCCTTAGATTTGCTGAGTGGAGAACCCAAGCCATGCAAAGCCAGGCATCACAATTCAGCCTTTGAATCTTATGTTATAATCTTGACTGGTTCATGGTCCCTAAATCTCTTCCCATATAATGCTAAAGTCTAAATTTACATACACCATAGTAATAATTTCAGGAAAAAATAATCCATCAAGAATGCTTCAGTCAGGTGAAGTGCTCGGTAGTTGGAGGCTGTAGAACAGCAGAAAAGGCTAGTGTAGGAGACTGCTCACCGTCTGCAGAGGGGGGCTCCGTTTTCCGGGACCGCACAGTGACACTCGAAGGCCTGGAGAGGTCAGTACCGGTCCGCCAAACCTGCACCTCCACGTAGCCGGCACTCTCATCCACGGAGTACTGGACATTCCCAAAGTAGAAGACAGGCTCTGTGAACAAGGGAACAGAAACCACGGCTGTTATGTTATGTCTATCTCTCTATGTCACCTTCCTTTGGGATGATGTCAGTCTGTTTTGTTGTATTAGCACAGCCATGTTTCCTGTGAGTGAACTAACATCTCATCTTAAGACACACGATTTAGTTTGCTCTTCAGTTATGTAAATACCTTTACTGCTGTGTTTCGTGATACTGGGAACTGAATCCAAGGCTTCATGCATGCCAAAAAAATGCTACACCACTGAGTTACATCCATAAACCCATATATAGGTTATATACGGCTTCTAGGTGCCCTTAAAAGCTTAACTGGAAAAACACAATCAAATGAAACACAGCACGTAATGCTTTCTTGTTGTTTTTTTAATTTAAGGTTTTGCCCGAGTCCTCTTTAAGATCCTACTGTGGGACAGAGAGATGACATTTGTCTTATGCTGTCTTCTGATACATTGGATTTAGATTTAACTCATGATATCTGAGTCTGTTTTTAAGTACAAAATTAGAATCTACAAACTAGACTAGTATAAGACAATGACTAGACCCTAAGACTCTAGGGAGACCAGGGCTGGTTGCTGGTTACTTATAGGGCTTTGGGGATCCTCTGTATAAACTGAAGTTTCAGCAAATAGATAAGAACTTCAAGAACTCTACTTTCTGCTGTGTTGGTGATGACTTTGGACGGTTGTAATCATCTCCTGATTTTCTCTCCGATCAACCCTTGACTCTTGCTAGAGCTGCCAGTGGTCTAAAGGACAGTAGATGACTAGGAAAAACTGAGATGGGTTATGGGAATACTTTAAGAAATACTTATTTTTGAAATATCGATAGCTTAATAGGAAACTGCAATAAGTTCCCCATTGAAAGCAGTCATTAGCAAAGGTAAAATAATACAGTGAGCATGTGGGAAGTAGCCTACTTATTTGTCTTTACTTTCACAAGATTCAAACGGAGTTTATCTAAAAACACATAGCTCACACCATGGCTTCTTAGCATCTTTAAAGGGATGCTATTGTATTTCACAGACTTAGACTGAACTCCCCAAATCCTCTAACAGTGGCTCAGAAAGCCACTAGGTGTGGTTGGGTGTGGGTTCGGTGCTGGGGTGAACTCAGTGAGAGAGCACTTGGGTAACACGTATAAGACCCTGGATTCCAACCCAGCACAGGTGTCAAATAAGGCCACAGGAAGAGCCAAAGGCGATCTTCTTTCACTGCTCTCTATGCAAATAATTACCTTTATTAAGAAGTATAGTACAGGCAGGGCAGTGGTGGCGCATGGCTTTAATCCCAGCACTCAGAGGCCGAGGCAGGTGGATCTCTGTGAGTTCGAGGCCAGCCTGGTCTACAGAGTGAGTTCCAGGACAGCCAAAAGTTACAACAGCAAAACCGTGTTTCAAAAACAAACAAAACAAAAAAGTATAATACAAACATTTGTTTCCTTTCTTCCTTCAACTTGTAGGCATATTTAAAAGCACCTAGCTCCCCTGGCCATAAGTGATATGAAATCAATCTTGGAAATGCTTGCCTATTTTGGTTCAGAGGTGATAAATCTGCCTACAGCACAGTTCCCCTCCCTGCTACCCTTTCAACTTGGACACGCTGGTGTGTGTACAGACCGGGAGGTGTTCTCTCATAACCCCTGGCAAGCAGACCTGGATGACAAACTATTACATTCCTAACATTTGTCACATCTGAGGAGGGGCAACGGTGAAGGCAGAGAAGCCAGAAAATGATTATTCTGAGAAGATGGCTGAACCAGGTACAGCAGCTTCTCTTCAAAAGGCTTTCATAATTATCATGGAAGCTTGGCCATGCGCCTCCAACAAGTGACCTCGCTAAGTTTCTACATTTCCGGTATCACATGGACTAGGTTTCTAAGCAAATGCTGTACAACGCAGGGCTGTCACCTCCCTTCTTCCTGTGCCTGCCTCTCAGATGCATATTAGAAATGGAAATAATACCATGTGAGCGCACCCATAAAACACAGAGGGAGCTGCATGCTGGGGTGGGGTGGGGTGAGGGGATGGGGTGGGTAGCGTGGGTAGAACCATGTTTACATGCATCCTGTTAACCACAGAGCAAGTCTTTCCCCTTAGGGCATAACATGCAGATCACAGATGAAAACAGGGAGAGAGGGGAGAGAGAGGGTGCCTGAAGCAATAGCCCAAGGACCAAGCGGCAATAATGATGAGAACGGAATCAGCATACTGCCAACCACAGGGAACATGGAGGCTGTCAGTCAAGAGGAGGAGGAGGAGGGATAGAGACAAGGACTCTAATTATAAATTCTCCCATTTTAATGCAGTAGCTAGTAGGAATTAGGAGAGGTAACGAATTCTCTAAAATGAAGCTTTCTGTGGTCAGCAGACTTAAGTTAGGAGTCTGATTTCCATTCACTATGGGTGACAGGAAGATTGGTCAAATAATCAGTTGTAATCACTGTAGTTGAAGTCTGGGGTGATTTCAACACAATATTTTCTATGACATAAAAGCAAACAACAGCAATTAAAAAAAAAAAAACAAACCACACTGTACTTAACAAATTGCCTGTCTAATAGATCAAAAGAAATAGAGTAGGTATTGTTATCTTTGTGTCTTTCCAGTATCGATGAATGAAAACTAAAATGTTGGTGGTTATATTTAAATTTCCTATTTTTTTTTTATAAATTCTAACATTTAATTTATAAATGTTACTACTGGGTCAAAATCGTAGGTATGTGAATGAGTTACAGATACCTCAGGAAGTCACAGGCATGATTCAGAACATATTAAAGATGGTCCTGGGACTTTACAAAGAATTTCTGTGTGTGAGTGTTTCACCCGCATGTAAGTCTATCTGTGCACCACTCTCATGCCTGGTGCACGGGGAGGGCAGAAGAGGCGCTGGGTTCCCTAGAACTAGAGTTACAGATGGTTATAAGATGTCATGCAGGTGCTGGGAATTGAACCCAGGTCTTCTGGAAAAGCAACCAACACTCTTTACCACTGAGCTATCTCTCCAGCCTTGTGCTTGGGACATTTTAATAGATAGTACAGAATCAAAAGAAGGGAATGGATGAGTGGGAGGAACCAGCCAGAAGGCAAAGACAGCTATGCAAAATCTAGGACGACGGCTCAGTCTGTGCTAGCCAATAGCTTTTATAAGGAAGACTTCTGTGAGCGTGCTGGTTGGAACAAGAATAGCCCCACGGGGTCATGTATTTGTATGCTTGGTCACCAGGGAGTGAGAAAGATTGGGAAGTGTGGCTTTGTTGGACCAAGTGTGACCTTAGTGGAGGAAGCACGTCATTTGGTGTCGGCTTTAGGGTTTCAAATACCCAAGCCAGTCCCAGTGTCTCCTTTCTTCCTGCTGCCTGTGGATTTGGATGTAGAACTCTCAGCTCCCTCCCCAGCACCATGTCTGCTTGTGTGCCAGCCATGTTCCCTGCCATGACTAATGGACTAAACCTCTGAACTGTAAGTCGGCCCCAGACAAATGTTCTCCTGTGTAAGAGTTGTCATGGTCACAGTGTCTCTTCACAGCCATGGAACACGGACTAAAAACCTGAAAATCTCTGGTTAGCTTTTATTTATTTACTTTTCCTGAAGAACTTGAGTTTTATAAAACAATACTAACTGAAGATCGTTGTAAATCTGCCGTAGACATATTCATGTTGCAATCTACGGCAAAGTAGAAAAGGCACATTCAGTTCCCTAATTCAGCCTTTTAGCACTCTCTGCACCTTGAACTGCTGTTATGTCCCAAGACTTAATGTAGAAAACAGTCAGTAGCTGTTACTATTAATTGGAAGGATGATAAAGTAAACCCATGCTCCCTGCGGCCCCGACCCAGATAATACTGAAAACCTTCCTCAGCACTTCACCCCTCAGACACGTTTAGCCTCTCTGCACAGGACAGGTAAGTCATATCTAAATTGCGTGTGAGCCTCGAGAGATTTTCAAATGGTGCAGGGAGAACGCGTGAGATTCCTAAAGGAAGTCAGAATCCTTCTTCATCCTCCGTTTAAACTCGAGGGCAGAGGTTAAGGCACTCCTTGTAGGAGACTAATTCTAGTTCATTAAGCATAAGCCAGGGGCTTCCAAGGCTGTGGACACTTTCCCTTCACAGAGGACAGGTGGAATCACAGCTGCTTTGCTTACGTGGAACCGGAATCGAAGAGAAAGGCCTGGCAAGGCTATACACAGCTCACACACCTGCAACGAAGACTGAAGTAAGTAATTCAAGTTCTGTTCCTCGGGGGAGAAAGGGAACTTCTGCTATTTATTTATTTATTTATTTATTTATTTATTGTGTGTGTGTCTGGATTGGTGTTTACAGTTTTACTGTGTTTCCTGAGAACAAAGGAGGAGGTGCTAGCGGTCATTGCTATCTGGAGCCAAGTCTTGTTTACTCATGCATGCACCTGGGCCATCAGTCAAGTAAGCTTTGCAGCTATAACTCAGACATGTTTGCTTAAAACTGAACGGGGTAGAGGTCTGTACGCTGCCCTTGGGTTTAATGTAGAAGATAATATGGGGGGTGGGGAGGCTGGGGTGGACAGCAGAAGATGGACAGAATGTGTCAGGGAAAGGGCGGAGGGGGTGTGTGGGTGTGGCTGAGAGTGGGAAAATGTAGACGTGGAAATGAAAATTTGTAAGCTTGAAAGGACACGATCAGAACTCAGATCGCAAAAATGAGAGCTTAGGAGCATGGTGGACACTGAAGGGGCTAGCCTGAGAGCTGGAGATCTACTGGAAAGCAAATGCCCTTCAGTGGAACAGGCTGAATAGGAAAGGACTTTTTCTGGCCAGCATTCTAACCAAGGCCACTGAACCAAGGCCCACTGATTTCCCCAGACTTCGCTCTCCTTACTTTCCTTTGCTAGCTTTCCCAAGACTCTTGTTTGACATATTTCTTTACAATTCCTGGAGTAAATCTATCTGCCTGTTAACATGTTGTACTCACACCCTGCGTGCCTTGGAGGACAGATGACAACTGTACAATTATTCCGAGTGGTGAAGGATACGGAGGGAGAGTATCGCTGAGATTCTTGAAGGGATAGTGTAACTCAATTTACAGTAATTAGTGTAATTTTGGGGAAGACTAGTTAACAAGGGCTTTAGTCAACATCACATATATTTTACAAAGGCTGCAGAGAGGCAAACATCAAACGCCGATCACGGGTCGAAAGCAGCCAAGTGTTCCATGTGGGTAAATCAGTGTCTTTCCAACCCTGTGTAAATCAGTTTCCAGATTGCGCTGACGTAATATGTTTAATCAAAAATGGAAGGAGGGCTGGAGAGAGAGCTCAATGTTAAAGGCTAAGGTTCACACCCAAAACTTCAAGAATTCAGTTATCAGCACCCACATCAAAGCCTGTGTCTACAGCTTCCCTCTGCTGTAGGGTCTGATGGCACACAATCCCAGCATCCGGGAGGCAGAGGCAGGTGTATTTCTACAGATTTGAGGCCAGACTTGTTTACACAGCAAGTTTTAGGACACGCAGGGTAACATAGAGAGACCCTGCTTCCAATAAAATAAATGAATAAAGGAAAGAGGTCAGAAGAGATGGCTCAGAGATTAAGAGCACTTAGGGATCTATTCCCAGCACCCACACTAGGCCGCTCACAGCCTGTAACTCCTACAGGACTCACAACCTCAGTGGATCCAACACTTTTTTTTTAACTTCTTCAAGCACGAGACACATGTACCTATATCCAGGCACACCCATTCACATACATTAAAAAATAAAGATGAACAATCTTTTTGCCAGGCACTGCAGCACAGGCCTTAATCCAGCAATGGGGAGGCAAAGGCAGGTGGGTCTGTGTAAGTTTAGGGCAGCCTAATTTACATAGCAAGTTCTAAGCCAGTAAGGGCTACATAAGATGCTGTCTCCCTCAAAATAATGTTGGTGGTGTAAGCTAAGGCTGGCTACTGCTTCTAATTATGGCTGCAAGTTCATCTTGTTTGGGGAAAACACACTACTTAATACCAAGTTCTTGCAGCAGGGGTAATGCGGCCTGATGCAGCAGCTGCATTTGTCTGTCTACCTCTTCAGACCACATCAAAATCTCTAGTCCCTTTGTTGTCTCCAGGCTTTACAAGGTCTAACAGTCTTCTAAGGTAATTATGTCTTACCTACTGTTGACGAATAAAATAGAGTTGAGCCTTAGAGAGGTTAAACACCTTGCTGTACAGTCCGCATGTCGAACAAGCAGGATTCAAACACGACCTACTAATATGGTAAAATGTGAACCTATTTCCTATTAAATAGCAATTTCTTTGAAAATGTTTAAATAAATGGAGAAATAAACATACTTAGGTGTTAAGATTTTTAGAATATTCTCTTCAAAGCTGCATCATGAAAAGCAGCAGCTTGAAGGAAAAGAAAAAAAAAAACTTGATCTTTTATGCTAGAGAAAATGGGAATATGTTAGTTGTGCATTTGTATTAATTTGTGGAAATGCAATTCTCACTTAAAAAAATATGTGAGGAACAGGGGCAGAAGGAGAGTTGGCGCTTAAAGCTACTGTACCTGCTTCAGAATTCAGCAAGCGGAAGTTATACATGGGTACTTTTATGCCTGCTAACTAATGATAAATTTATTACATTTCAAATCAACAAAGCCTCTGACATGAGGCTGATTTATTTGGGAATCTCAGCAGCTGAAGGAAGAAAGACTACGACTTATAAAGTGTTAGACACAGTCTGTGTGAGGTCTAGGGGATAAGAGCCTGTGGCTGACGCTGAAAAAGTAAATAACACTGACCACAGACTGGTTACGAAATGACACTTAAAGCATGTCTGCTGGCAGCCTGAGGAGGTCCAGAATAAACAGCCCAAGCCACTCTGTTCTGCTCCAGGTTCAAAGGCATCTGTTCTTCTCTTGTCAGAATCCTAGTGAATGCTGTCAGGGGTGGCTGTCAACTCTGCTGGTGGCTTTCTGGTCAGTGTAGCAATGGGAAGAACCTCTCCTCTCCAAGCTCGGAGTGCAGGATCTCCTGGGTCACTGTGCAAAGCCCGACCCTGACTGAGGGAGTCACTTCTTTTGGGGCTTGAGTTTCTGTTCTATAACACAAGGACAATCCAGCTGGAGCATGTGATGTTAGGTCACCTGCCTTGCTGGTCGATCACACTCCTTTAGCCTCTCTCAGGATCCAAGCTTTTTTGGGTAAGTTTTAGTTGAAGCCATTTTTTTTTTCTTGTTTATGCTCATGCAACCTGTTCATGTTTACTGTCTGTATTCTTTATTCAAGGGAGAGTTGGAAACCATTCTTGTCTATAAATTGTTGGTAACCTGCACATTACCATGATGATAAAAATGTAGGAATTATAGCTTTTTATATCTCATATGCACATAGCACGTATTCAGTAAGTAACCCATCTGGAGTTACTTAGGAGTTTATGACCTGAGAGACAGTCCTGGCAGAGCCTTGAGTTAAGAGGTAGTGCAGAGAGAAGGCTGCGTAATGGGATCGAGAAGCTCCATAAACTTAAAAGCCACTTTACTCAGGCTACTGGAGTTCAAATAAATACAATATCAATACTGCGTTGTTGTTTTCCCTATAGGAAAAGCAAGATGTCCTTGGTACGCTACTATTAGAAGAAGCCTGATTTTAAGGCACTAATGTGCGTCAGCAAGGAGAAGGCTATGGGATGTAGGTGGAATGGGAGGATGACCTGGGCTAGGGAGCAGTGTGGAGGACCTGGCATGCTTGGGGATGGCACCGTTGAGCATGGTATGGTACGATCCTTGGGGAGAGGTGAAAATAGGTGGCAACAGCCAGGCCATACAGGTCGCTGCCACTGGAAACTTGTCCTGGAAGTTATCTTGTACAAGATGTGCTTGATTTTAAGAAGGGCAGGAGCCTGGTGAGGTATGCATTCAGGAGTATGGAGGATGGATAGAAAGACTACAGACAGCAAGCACGGGCATCTAGGAGCCCCTTAAAGCTAACTTGAGTGTTGCGTGAGCTGTTCAGATGAAGAAAAACAGTGTAAGGATAAAATATGGAGATATAAAAAGGGGTGGACAGGGAGAAGGAGGAGGCTGGTATTGTTAGATGCATTCACTATGATTAACAATACAGGAGGGAGGGCAATGGAGTTAATGCACTTGTTGCTCTTACAGAGGATCCAGGTTCGATTCCCAACACCAACATGGCAGTGCTCAACCATCTGTAACTCCAGTTCCAGGGCATCTGACACTTCTAACCTCTGCAGGCACCAGTACACAGGAGGTGCTCAGACATACATGGAGGCAAAACACCCATACAATGAGATAAAATAATTTTTTTAAATTACAAAAAATGTAGGAAGGAAACCAGGGGAGGGCAAGGATTAATTGCTATCACCTACTTAGTCTTTTTTCTGCTTTGCTTTGCTTTTTCTTGGTATCTAAGGCAAGTGTTCTGGTAATCTGAGTGGTGCTATGTAGCTGCTCCTGCATTCTTTAAGAAGAAAAATTTAAAAAAAAAATGGTTTTCATCCACAGTTGAATTTCTAGGTCTCCCATAATTATAACACAAGAGTTTTCAAGTTTCTTTTCTAGAAAAGTCAAGGGAGAAAATGTTTTTGAACAAGGTAACAATTTCCTGTCCCCAGAGAATTAATCAAACGCTTTCTGCTAATGGCTCATTGTTGAACCAAATCCAGCACACGTAACCAGGTGATTCTACCCACATCGAAAATAGCTTGAAAATATGTGCGAGTTCAAGTTCGGCAAGAATGCGGGATCCAATTCGTGCAAAGTGGCTTCATGCTTTTGTCCCTCTTTTAACCATGCTGGGTCCTCTAGCAGGCTCCCTCCCCTGCTGAGATGGAGACCACAGGCTGGCACAGAGCAAACCTGGCCATTTCTTTCCATTTTATCTCACAGCACCGGGACAGGGAACGCTGTGGCTTTTCGTGTTTACTTATTTGTTTGTTTTTGGAAGTTTTCTTGGGAGTGAACAGTCCCGGAAACCACCCCTCTGAATAACGGTGATTCTTACACAAATAAACCCAGAATGAGCCCCTGGTTTCGTGACCTTTCCTGGGACAGCAAAACTAAAGGGTTGTGAAACTCCCTCGGGGAGATGGAACGCCCCCTCCCCCCAAACAGGCCGGTAATTTCACTTCTTAAAGGGCGTTTTCATCAAAGGTTATCAACCATTTTATTTCTTTTTACAGGTTGTATTCAGGGACTTCTGACCTGCACTATCCCTAATAGTGTGATTGTCTTCACAAAAGAGATTCCCACAGCCTAAGGGACACATGACAATGCCCATAAATTTGCCAGCTGCCACCTGCCAGTTTGAGTGATTCCATTGATTCCATTGACTATATATATATATATATATATATATATATATATATATATACAGAGAGAGAGAGAGAGGGGGGGGGGAGAAAGGGTGGGGAGCTTCTTCCTAGAAGTCAAGGCCAAGGGCAAATTTCCCAGCCTCCGGAAAGTTCCCAGTGGTAAGCCTACCCTTGTCATTTGCCATTACTGCATGGATCTGTATAGCCATTTGTTGTTATTCTACTACTGGTCTGTATCCACCTCTGCGTTCTCAGCACCTTGGAGCCTGTCCAGTACTCAACAGGGGCCCAGGTTGCATGCACAGTGAGGAAGAGAGAATTCTCAGTCTCTGTTATCTTGCACAGCGCTGTGAACAACACAAGCATTTAGAATCTCAGAAAGCAAAGACATGAGTGCTGAGTCATGGCTCGCCACCTCTGGGGACTGCGGGACACCTGGAGGGGACTCTGAAATGAAGTTTCTTGGAAAAGCCGTGCCTATGTTGAAAATTCCGCAGACAGATTGACTGACTGCGATTCAGGATTGCAGAGCGTAGGGATGTTGCAGATGGAGATCTAAAATTATCTTGGGGTATCTTCATCTCCCTTAATTTCCAATTACCATCAACCTCTGTATCTACCTTAATATCCTTTTGCCTATCAGACAAATCTTAGGAATATACTGACTTCCTAGACATTTGCTTCCACCAACCCCAACGCTAAGAGTGAGACAGAAGGTTTCCAGCTAGGCTTCACTTGTCTGCCGGATGTTCCTACCAACGAGTGTATTTGGTAAATACAGACTTGCAATTTTCGTTCATTCTGTGATTAATAAAAGCTCAGGCAACCTGATTGATGATAGAACTTGTTAACCAGGGAAACATGGATCTGTGTTTCAGAGCCATGGCAACTCCTATTAGTCCCAGAATAAGCTCCCATTTCCTTTGGACAAAACATTGTGTATTTCACCTACAATACCTAAGTCCACGCACAGCCTGTCGAATTCCTTACCCATTGAGTAGCATGGACATATAAGCCACACAGCTTTCCATATCCGTTAAATCATCTACAGATCATTATAGCACAGAGTACACATAAGTTATGTCAGTGGCTGTGACACTGTGTTGTTTAAAGACCATTGTCTGGGGCTGGAGAGATGGTTGGTTCATCAACTAAGAGCACCGGCTGCTCCTGTCAAGGAGTCAGGTTCAGTCACAGCACCCACATGGTGGCTCATGACTGTCTTTAACTCCAGGGGATCCGATCCCCTCTTCTGTCTTTTGAGGTCACTGCTGACACACATACACATGGAGGGAAAACACTCATGCACATAGAATGTAAGAAGTGACTCTTAAAAAAAAAAAAAAAAAGGCCTGAGACAACAAAAACCAGTCTTTTATGGGCTCAGCCCAGATGCAACAATTCACACATCAGTCGCTGCATGGTGACTTTGCTTGTAAGGAACCTGGGGATTTAGAGGGCTGGCTTTATATTACTACAAATACGTGTTTCAGGGACACAGCATAAAGACCCTTTTCTTAGAGAGAGAAAACTTTTTCAGATTCTGTAAAAGTGCGAAGGGAAATTTTTGTACATAACTTTAAGGGCTTTGAGTTGTTAGAAATGTCCTAAAGGAAGAAGGTATTTTTAGTTTTTAGCAAATTGTATAATCCCTATGCAATTATTATTGTGGTTATTTGTAGAATTAGCATGATGCAGCTGTTTTTATCAAAGGACAAACCTGTGTTCTCTACTGTAGGATGGGTAACAGTCGTTGTCAATTTAACACACCAGGAAGAACTGACTCCATCGAATTGACCTGTAGATGTGTCTGTGGCACATTTTCATGATTGCAAATTGACGTAGGGGTGTCTAGCCCACTGTGGGCAGCACCATCCCTAGGCAGGTGGGCCTAAGGTTGTATAAGAAAGGTAGCTGAATAAGCCAAGGAGAGTAAGGTAGTAATCTATTACAAATTTTCAACTTTTGTTTTGCATTCAATACCTTTTCAAAAGTATTTGTATGTCCAGGGCACTGGGGAAGAGCTGGACACACAAGTAAAGCACAGAAGGAGACCAGCGAGCATAGCAGATTTCATGGAGCTGGGCTGCAGGTGTTTGTGAGTGACCCTATGTGAGTCCTTTGCAAGATCAACTTGTGCTTTTAACCACTGAGACATCTGTCCAGCCTCGATTGCTTTTTTATTATCAAATTCCTCAAACCCACACGGTCTGACTTCAGTTCCAGGGGTTCTGATGCCCTCTTCTGGCCTCTATGGGTATACAACACGTGGTACACAGCCACACACATAGGCAAACAAACACACACGTAAAATAGAATAATTAAGAAAATTAATTAGAAAATAAAACTTTCCCTCAACAGTTCTAAGTTCACAAATTTTAAAGTGTTGGTGTTTGAAAAGTGTCTTCTGAGATTTATGTGACTCTGAGCGCTGAAGTAGAACTTTAGAACTCGTCATTGTCTGAGACCTTACGGATAAATGTCCAATGATCTACTTCCAAGGTTTTAATGATAATAAGCCAGTGAATGTCTACACTTTTGATGTCTGAAAGATCCGCATCGCCAGAAGCCACTCTCCTGTTTGGAAGAGATGGGTATCAGGCAGACAGTGTTACTATGAAAAACACAAAACAAACACAAGACATTATTTGTCCAAAAGGATCTGACAAGAGAGCCAAAGCTAGAGAGATAACAGCTTCCGTTGGCTGGATTCCTAAAGGCATGCCAGAGACAACGCCACTCCCTGTCTTGAAGCAACAGACTGTACCAGGTGCTTTCCAAAGATCCTGGAGGGATTACAGCCGGGAAAGAGTGAGCCAGGAGAGCTCACCTGTGACCTATTCGAACATCTACAATGTTTTAGTTACTCTAGGATGTTCAGAGGCTGGAGACACACACAGGAGCATATAGCTTCAGTTGGCACCTCAAATCCTTTGACCCTTACTGGAGAATCAGAAAGCAACTGTGTGCACTCAACATACACACTGTCAGTAAAATACAAAGTGGGTCGCACAGGTTAACGCCATGCGTGCTGTGGCGGTACTGGCTCGAAGCTCAAGGGCTGTTCCCACGAGGTGAGTTATTGAACTGCACTCAATGATGAGACAAAGGCACTGTTATGTTATTCTTCAAACTGTATGTGTGTTAAGTGAAAAATTTCAAGAACCAAGGAAGGTGCTCTTGTTAGCACTGGTTACGCATATAACCAGTTATGTATGGTGTGTATATATATAACTGGTTATGTGGTGTATATGAAACACTGGAAAGTAAAACCGGGCTCTAATCCAGGGCCTTTCACATATTAGGCAAGGGCTCTATCACTGAGGCACACCTTTACTTAAAACCCTGAAAAATGAAGACAGGAGTTAACACAATACTGTATACAGCTTTCATGCAATAGCTCTGCCCTGAACCTCTCCAGCAGAACCCAGGCCTGTGCACACAGGCTGCATGAACCCAAGAGCTCACTCTGGGAAAACAGGTTCTGTGTCTGTGCATAGTTCGGGCTTACTTTCTTTGTGGGAAAGAAGGTCACTGTTCCATGTAAATTATATAAAACGTTTAGCTGGTCTCGTAAAAAAGCTCTGGAGTCTTTTCCTTTTCTGGTAATCCTGGTGAAATGTTTTTAGCCAACTCGCAGAAGGGAATCCAAGTGGCTGCTTGTCAAGCTTGCATGTGTAGAGTGGAAGAAAAAAAAAGATCTTAGTCCCTCTACTGTGGTGAGTAATGAATTGTACCTACAGATTCAGAAATATCAGGGAAGCAAGGTCTTTTGGGGGGTTGAATCAAAGGTACTCCAACTGCTACAGACCCCACTCCAGCAGTCTCTAACCTAACATCTTTCCCTTATTATCTTAACCTGTGTCCCTTGAAAACTTCCCCCTTTACTGAAGG
The DNA here is from genome assembly GCA_026225945.1 of Cricetomys ansorgei. Classification (NCBI taxonomy): domain Eukaryota; kingdom Metazoa; phylum Chordata; class Mammalia; order Rodentia; family Nesomyidae; genus Cricetomys; species Cricetomys ansorgei. The sequence goes on from JAMJFZ010001133.1 coordinate 11,992,210, forward strand.
CCTGTTGACTGCTTGAGCGAGGTCCAGAATTAAAAAGGGAGAGCTAGGAGTTGGGGACCCACGAGCATAGATCTTCCAATGGCCAATCCTGGAGAAGCTTACTTCTCTGGACCCTCTTCCTCTGCTCCTCTTCATCCCTCTTCCCTCCTCCTCTTTAGTGAATTTCTCACACATCCACAGGGGCTCTTTGTTCCCATATTTCCCACGCTGTGTTTGTTACAAATGAATGCACGCTGTAATTCTGTCCCCAACTCATAATTAAGCAGATACAAGATGAGTCTTTACCAGAAAGTAATTTAAATTTAACTGAATACTTTTGCAAAAAATGCAACAGAAGCATCCAGCTTCTGTAACTTTGAAAAGTGGCAACATTCAAAATCAGTTTCATAAAAAATCAATCCCATAAAAAAAAAAAAAACCTCACATATTCTTCCTCACATAAAGAATCTATATATGTCTATGTATACATGTAAACACATGTATGTGTAGATACAGTATATATAGAAAAAAGAACGAGAAAGGCTAAATAGTAGGCGATGAGAAAGGGTTGAACGAAGGTGACGGACCTGGGCTATGAAAGAGGATAGAAAGCTAATTGTTTTTCTACTTCTAACTCTGTCGTGGAATTTTCATTTTTGGTGTTGGTAAGTACATAAAAATATGAGCATAGTGATAGTGAAAGCGTAAAATCAAATATGAAGCTCTACAGATTCCGTTTGGAAGGGCTGCTCTCATTGTATAAAAGCTTGTGGAGTTGTACAGTCTTTGGGTCTGAGTTACTTAGGTGTGTGATTTTTTTTTTTTTAATTTGCAACTTTTTAAATAATAAAGTTTAAAATGAATAGATAAATCAAGACACAAAGGCTTTATTATTTGACAATAGAATACCCAATAATGTACTTCAATTGTGTATTCAGGGAAGCTTTAGTCTGTAACAAGCGGCAATTCTTACTTGTAACAGTTGCCGAGATGCACCTGTGTGTAACATTTGGTAGAAGTGTTTTCCTGTGTCTGTCTCGTGTACTTCACACATTGTGCTTACTGTCTGTGACATTGTGTCACGTGTAAGTGTCCAGGACTTACCCGGCACCCTCTCGCCTCTTCCTTACGGTTTCCCATTTATCCTCCAGATTTAAACTATGCCTTGGATACCTGACTTACAGGCACCATGCGACATCTGACTTAGTTTTGTATTTATCCTGCCTGATTGCCCAGTTATTCCTGCGTGTCCCACAGGAAGCTCAAATCAGGCGAGAGAATTTCTCAGAGCTGGAGAGGCAGCTCAGTGGTTAGGAGCACCATTGCTCTTCCAAAGGACCGGAGTTCCATTCCTACCACCACATGGTGGCTCACAATTGTCTGTAACTCGAGTTCCAAGCAGATCTGACACTATCTTTGGCCAGGCACAGACAGGGTACACAGACATACATGCAGGCAAAACACCCACATACATAATAAAAACAAAATAAAATTACAAGAAATTAAAGTTTCTTATCTCACCTTCTTTGAACCCCCTTTCCCCAGATGAGTTCTCCTAAATTCCTATCATAAGACCACGCTTTGAACCTTCCACAAACTTTCTGGATATACTTTTATGTTTGCTTTTGTTGTTGCTGTTTTTAACTTTGCCTCCTTTCCCTACACTTCCAACTCTTGCCTTGATTCTGATTTCTGCCTGTTTCTATCACCCTCTAATTAGTAACCCCCAACTCCCCCCCCCCCCCGTCATTTCACAATCTTGTTCAAAACCTTCCCCGTGCTCTCTATGCAACAATTCAGACCACTCGTTCATCCAAGGCACCGGCAGCACATCACCCTCCCTTCCCAGACTCAATGCCCACAAGGCTCACCTTCTTCCGTTGAGTCAGCTTTTAAAGTCCTCTCCCACAGATCATGTTACCTAATTTCCACAAAATGCTATAAGCTGAGACACCTCGGTCACACCATGCTTCAAGTGAGGAAAGCAAGATGGAAGGATGGCTTGCTCAGAAGGCCAAGAACCACTGGCAGCAAAGGTGCATGGAGAGCCCAGGACATTGACTGTGGAGCTGGAAGTAAAACCTGTTTATTTATTTTTTTAATTTAAATTTTATTTCGGGGAATTTTATACCTGAGTACTGTATTTACATCATTTCCACACCCCTTTTCCCTTTCTACCTCCTCCTATGTCCCCCTACTATCTCTTAAATCCATCACCTTGTCTTTATTATGTTACATAGAGATATGTAATATATAAACACGTATGCACATATAAATATAGCCTGCTGAGTTCATTTAGTGTTACTAGTTTGTAAATGTGTCTGTGGCTAACTGATGGGATTGGATAACCTATCAGGTAGCTTGTCCCTTGAGAAAACTGATTCTCCCTCTCTCAGAAGCTGTTATTGCCTGTAGCTCTTCATCCAGAGTTTTCTTAAACATGGCACCCTGGTCAGCTGCATTCCTCAGTGCTCCATAACCCATTCCTCCATTGTGATTCAGCTGTGAAGTCAAAGCCTTGTTCTCTGTTGATCTAAATCCTTTTTATCATTCAAGTTTTCACGAGTTCTGACGCACAGAGGAACTATGCATTTAATCACACCCTGCTTTCCCACGCTCCCTTTCTACTATTTCAAATCTCATTACAAGTTATTCTCATTTAACCTTTTATACATCCAGCCCCGCCCGCACAAACAGGCTTTAAATCTTGGGGAGTTTCTGGCCTGTGTCACCTGCCTCTGTGTCCATTACAAGTGAAACCAGCTTTATAACGAATACTCACTGCATGCTTAGACTTTTCTAAACGGCATCTCATTTATTCTGCTTTATTTTATTTCACTTTGGTGTCTAGGGTACTGTATGTAGCAGTAGAGGGGGACAAACCTCTCTGGTTCCACCAGTCAGTCTCTCCTGCTATGCACAGCCCCTTGGGCTTTCACTGTCTTGGTGGTGCCAGTAACAGTGTGATTGTGGGAAAAGATACAACTCAATGATATTCTGAGCAATTATAAACTCATCCCCCCACACCCATTTCTTCATTTTAAATAGGTTTACTTAATGCAGAATATGTCAAGTTCTTACTTTAATTGAATCTGTCCCTTTCTTCCACAAACTGGCTGGCATCTCTTAATTGGATTTTACACTAATGTAAATAATTGTATTTAAGATTAAGAAAAGGGGGTGGGGAAGCAAGCAGGTCTTTCAGCTTTGTACAAATGCAAACAAGTTCAGCCACATGTCACCCATGATGAATTTTTCTAGCATAAAACATTTTCTTCTGCAAAAGCGTTCCCTCTATTGATTCTAATGTTATAAGCTGTTGAAAGGCCCTGAACTGAGATTCTTTTGCCATACGGCTCATCCTTTGTAGCCTTTTACAAACTTCTACTTTCTGTCTCACATGGTAATTTTTCCAGGGTGGTCAAGGAAGACAACCAGTTTAGCAAAACCCCCTTGGCAGGCATCGCACAAAGGCAGACCACGGAGTCAACATCAATATTCCTTCGTTTACTGCCAAAGACTGACAGCAAAAGTTAATGAAGTATCCTTAGTGTTGAGCCAATGCTTTTTGTAAGAGACTGATACTGCAGTGTTTAACTGTAACTGGCTGAAGCACAGAACACGGAAGATGCTGATGGAGGGTGTGTAGGACGTCTGCCTATTCCTAGCCTCAGACATGTCACCAGCGTGGAACTTGTCAGCTCTTCCAAATAGCAGAAAGTCTACCCATTTCTTAGCAATGCAACACAGCCTTTAGCTGGGTGAGTTTCTGTAGCCCTATGGCACTCGTCCTGCGCTGCTATAGCTAAACATCAGCACAGAGAGGGACACTTGGTCTTAGTTGAGATTTTCAATAATTAGCCCATAAGAGAAGTCCTCCAGTATCCTCATCTCCATCTTCCACTCAGTTTACACAAAACGCCATTTCACAATGTCACTGAGGGACAATCTTGTTCTAGAAGATTCAGAGTCCCCTGAGTTACAAAATTACAAGGACTTTATTTCCTCATTAAGAAATAGCTACTCGCCACTTAAGGCCTCACCGGTTGTGGCCATTTCGACAGACATAGGCTAGTGTGGCATTTTACTCTTACTTGTCTGGATGTTTTCAAAATATGGCATGGAGTGCATAAAGTTTATCCCATTGCCTGTCGCTCCGCACATCTTCCTCTTCTCCTCGCTTAGAATCACGGGCCCCACAGTGAACTATTTAAAGCATTCTCCTTCAAACCAAACGAAATACATATATAAAGGTGCATGTCTTTGTGTTTCTGCTCAGCACCAAACGAAGGTCCTATACGGCAAAGATGGACAACATGATACCAAGAACTGTCTAGAAAAGAAGCAAACTTCCATGAGTGAATGAAACCTCACTGACAGTGCTCTAAGCGCAGGTGTCAGAGGCTGAAGATCAATGCTATTAATCTTGGGTGGCATCTGATGCATGAATCGTAACAAGTGTTGAAATAGCACATGTTTTGAGTACCGTGTGGTGAAGTGCTTGCTACTGGACAATGAGTATCTCTGAAACCTTCCCAGGAGGAAGCTTTCAAGTAAATTATTTAAACCACACTGAAGTGAGTTCTTGCTGAACTGAATACTATGTGAACATCTGAACTTAAAACCTGAAGTGAGAAAATGAAGCCTGGGGGGGAGGGGGGGTACCTTGTTCCAGCTACTGGCTCACAGAAGCCAGGGATAATCCCTCCTTTGTAGGTCAAAGGAATTTCGTAACAGTTTCTCAAGACTGAAAATAAAGCACTCAACTAGAAACTGAGCTTGTTTTAATAAAGGCATTTCTAAGGCCTATAAAGAAAGAAAAGACCTGTCTGAATTGGGTGGAGAAAGCAGATTAGCAGATTAATCTGATTGCAGGTTCAGAGCTATTAAGTAGGAAGTACAACGTTCACCTGCGACCCCAGAACCTCAAACCCTAACCCTTCAGTGCCAAGGTTCACAAAACAAATATTCTGCAAAATGCTATGTAATAGTACTCTGCTGTGTTCTAAACATCATCACAAGAAGAACTTTCCAGGAAGCTGAATGGCAGGTGCATACATTTGGAGCCCTGATGTCACTGCCCCATGTGTACTAGTTGTGGAAATACAAGCCAGTCTATATGTCTATATGTTCCTCTTACTCATGGGACAGAGGGAAGAATATCACTCTTGGTTCTTGTTAACACTTCACAATACATATGTGAACTTTCTCCCCTTATACATTTATATTTCCCCATCTGCATGCCAAAGAAGCCCATACCAGGAGACCCTTACAACAACAGCAACAAAAACTGGATTAAAGTAGGTATCAATTAGACTTTCTACTTTTCAATTAAATCCTGCTCCATCTACACTATTACAGACAGAGCAAGAGAAAGAGTTTTCTAGATGGTAGATGAAAATTTAATTCAAATTCTTAGATTTATCTTGGACATTTAAAATACTGGCTCTCTAAGAGTGATTCAATTTGAGATAAAAATTCCTGTCCTTGGTTTAAATACAGAACATGGCTGAGTAGCTGGCTCAGTGGTTAAGATGCATTTTGCTCATGTGCACCTGTAGTTACAGCTCCAGGAGAACCCAACCACTACTTCTGGTCTTCTTAGGGACCTGCACTCAGGCACACCTCCATATGTTCAATTAAAAAAATTAAAAACAAATACAGAATACTTTATTAAACGAAGCACTAAAGGAGCGTGTTTAAAATGCAAGGTGGTATCTAAACTTCAGGAAGGAGAGTTTCCTTCTATGCCTTCTTGTCAAAAGTCACTCACTCCTGAATTTACGACTAGTGTCTTTAAACCTTTCCAACAACAAAGAGGCACCATCCTGTAACTCACAGGACGGCTAGAGGATAGAACAGAGACCGCACAGAGCACAGGCTGGATGGACAGCAGACCGGCTTTACCACGTGCTTCTGCTTCACCTTAATTACCAAAGACCTTTCTTGGTGGATTGTTGTCAGTTTCCTGAGTTTTAGGATTACTGTGCTCTGGACTGTCCTCCAGCCTCACTCGGATGGCAAGGCTCATCCTTCTCTTTGATCTGCCATGGGGAAAATGGTAAGGGGACAGGACATAGTCGAAGGGAGGGGAGGATATTGACATCTGCTTCCTGCCCTTCGCTTGCATCACAAGATCATTTACAATCTTCCCCCCTGTTCTCTCCCCTCACAGGAAAGCACAAACTTTCTTCATGGTAGGTGTTGCTTCATGGTAGCTTGGTTTCCCTGGGGAAGGGTGGTCTAATATACCAACCCTTCTTGTCTTGAGGCTTAACTGTCCATGCATTTGTTACCCACCCCGTGATCCCTTTAACAGCCCTTCTTATGGATTACTTTAAAAAATAGATTTGCAGAGTGGTGCACACCTTTAAATCCAGCAGCACTCAGGAGGCAGAGGCAGACAGATCTCTGAGTTTGAGGCCAGCCTGGTCAACACAGGGAGTTCTTGGACAGCCAGGGCTACCCAGAGAAACCCAGTCTCAAAAGCAAGCAAACAAACAAACAAAAAAGGAAGAAAGGAAAAGAAAAAAGAAAGAAAAACAAATTCAAACACCGGAAGAAACATTTAAAACAAAGAGGAAGGAATCACTAATGCCTCTTACAGTGATGTCGGCTCTTCACTGTGGAAATACCACTCACTGGTATTTGCATTGTAAGGGGGACCCAGAGAGGAAGCCAGATGTGTGTGTATTGGCGGGGGGGCTTCCAGTCATAGGAATCATCACATCAGGAAAGAGAAATGACTGATGCAGCCAAGGCTGAACTCTCAATTACTATAAATCCAGCAGAGAGTCAATGTGTACCCCATAATTCTACTCAATTTCCATGTTTCTGTATAGAAAGTCATACCTGGTGTTGCCATCCCAGAACTCAGAACTCACCATCATCCTTGTCTGCGAGGATGGTCACCTGGGCCCCCGGAAACTTGTCACCGATCCTCCCACCCATGGGCATGCTCAGAAGGACTTGGAAAGTCTCCTCTTCCTCGTACAAGGAGTCATCGATGACCACTATGCGACACATTTTCTCACGTTCATCTTTGTCAAAGCGGATCACGCTGCTGTGGTCCTCAGGCCTGGAGATGTAGTCGGAGTACGACAGCACCGATGTTCGCACGGTGCTGGTTGCTGTCCCTAGTGGCAGAGAGAACAGTGTTGAACAACTCTCTCCAACCCTGTTCATATTCGGGATTCAGTGGTTGCCGCCGTATAGAGCAACCCCCTAGAACTGTGTGGCAGCTACAGAGTCTTCTCCCATCACAGGTCTCCTTCAGAATGACCAAAACTGGCTTTTGCAATTTTGCAAAATACTGCAAATATTTTTTTTTTTAATTTTTGCAATATTGCAAAAGCAAATACTGGCTTTCTAGGGTTTTCTAATGTCTTCCCTCCAGTCAACAAGCTTTCAGATCAATACGCCAGGGTAAAATAATAGCTTTCACTATTCAAATGTTACTCCCACTCCCACCAAGGTCACGCGCTTCCTCTGCTTCCTCAGTCCTTCCATCCATCTGCTGGATTTTAGGCTTTGGGGAAGTGAGGTGTTTAGAAAATTCATATATGTGTGTGTGTGTGTGTGTGTGTGTGTGTGTGTGTGTGCAATTTCAGTGAAAACGTGACCTGACATCAACAGCATGTGGCTTTTCCTTTTCCTAGAAAATTGTTCAGTATGTTAAAATTTGTACCATCAAATTCACCTTTCACCGGATGCTTACATACAAGCAAAATAGCATTTTGAAATTTGTTTGCAATGATTATTAACTAGTTTTAAAATTTTAAATACTCATTTACTGTTCTTTAAAGGTGAGAGCATTTTTTAAATTGATCTTAACACTTATGGAAGCCTTGAAGCAGTCCAAGAAGATACATGTGGCTTTTGATCACTGCTCTAAATCCATGTCTGTCTCCAGAGTTCACCAAATATCAACGTGTTGGATTAGTTACCCTGGCCGTGTTAGTACTAAATTGTGTGAAAAATAACAGGCTCAGAGGAAATCTGTTGATTACTAATGAAAATTCACATATATCCAGTCACATGGTCACACGGTCACTTAACCATTAACATACATTTTCTGATACTCTCTAAGAAGGTAAGTTCAGGAAATTTTCAGAGAAATTTAGATCTATTTCCAGTTGATAATGATTTGTCTGTAATTCATTGCCTACATGGTATTCTGCTAAATAAGGTTCTACAATTACATATAAAAAGGTACAAAAGTATCAGTTTTGGTTTTTGAGTCAACCCTACTTTCTTTTCTCTTTATGACCCCATGGAACTTGATACCTGGTCTTCTTCCTACTATATAACAGAGGAAGACTATTAGGGGGCTCTGTTGTTACCAGTCAAACCAGCTTGAAATTCGCGTCTCTTTCTCAAATATGTATCACTTTGGTCCTTTCTTTCTCTGTTGTGCTGAGGATCAAATTCACAGCCTTTGGCACTGTAGGCAAGCCACTGAGCTATGTACTATGGCTTTGATATGCTGAGACATCTCAGGCTGTCTGAGATTCTAGGATTACAAAGCTGCACCACAGACCAGACCCTACCTCTAAACAACGATCCTCTTTAGCTTGAAAGTTTTGAATGGGCTTTGGTTCCCTACAATCTTAAATTGGACTAAGTGACCAATACTCGAGAAAAAAGGCAGCACACTGACTCAAAAAAGCCCCTAGAGATACAGTGCCGAAGCGCAGTTCTTAGCAAAAACTTTAGTGTCTGTGAAGAACCTTGCAACGAAGTCCACCCTCCAGAACTCCCCCAGATGAAAAGAGGCTGATGGGTACACTGGAGGCTGTTTCATTTTGCTCAGCAACAGACTCACCTTGCTGTGTATAGCAGATCACCATCAGCTCCTGGCTGATGTCTCCACTCCTCCTGATGGGAATGAACAGCTCACCCACATCTTCTTCAACAGAGTATTCAGATTGGGGAATGAACACGGTTGATTCTAAAGAGAACACAATCACAGTCATTATCCTTTTTTGAGGTGGGGTGGGGGTGTCTGAGTGTCATATCTCAGAAACTCAATTTCTCGTGTGTGTGTGTGTGTGTGTGTGTGTGTGTGTGTGTGTTAAGAATAACAATGCCAGGGGAAGGGTGGAGGAGAGGAAGGAATAGGCATGCAAAACTCAGCATAGCTTGTATCTCCAGTTACCTCCTTTTTCTCAATAAATGCCACTATACTGGTCTTTTCAACCCACCTCTTTCCTCTTGTTACCACATGACATCTTTCCCGGTATAACCAGAGAGGTAGAAATGCCCTACTTTACGGCTCATCCAGTTGAACTTGGCTCCCAAGCACATTCATTCAAGCACATTCAGGATTGGAACCCAGGTCCTGTAATGTCTACTCAACTACTGTTTTATCCAAAGGGCTTCCTTTTGGATGGTTCATGATTTAAAATGTAACACTACCCTGTCCAACTATTTCCACACAACAGTTCCTTCAGAGTCACTAAGGTCTTTATCAGCTATAAACACACCTCTGTGGTGTTTTTTTCTTCCTTAGCAGGATAGCAATTACTTGTGACATCTGAGCTATGTTTCTGTAACATCGTAAGTCTCAATGATTCATTCTAAACATACATTAAACCTACATTAAGTAATGAAAATAGCATAATAAAACTGTTAAAAATAGATCTACTGTGCAAAACGTTTTACGATCATTTAGTTCAACAGTTTGACATTATAAACCCAGAATAGATCCTGATATTGCTCCGGAAAGCTATTTCCCTGAAAGTCTTGATGTCCACACAGAAAAGACTTCCTGATTATCCCTGAAACAGTAAGCACAATTCTTCTGGTGGCTATAAACGACTCTAGAATAGCCTACACAGTTAAGATGCGCAGTCCACCCTGTCCTGTGGCTGAGGGCATGAAGGTTTCCCTGACGCTGAGGCTTCTGGGTGGGTCAGCCAAAGGGGAAGATCCTGTCGGACAGGGCTCGTGGGACAAGAACCAGAAGTGGCTCCCTAGCTAAGAGTACTTGCTGCTCTTGCAGAGGGACCACAGTTTAGCTCTTAATACTGATATATGGTGGGCCACAGTGTCCTGTAACTCCAGCTCCAGGGGATCTGACACCTGGCCTCCCTGAGCACCCCACACACTATGCAAAGATACAGATACACATAAATGAAATTTCAAAAAAATTAACAGCCAATGAGTTCTGGAGTTCATTTTTTTCCAGAAACTCTCAGATATCCAGAGGTATGTGCAACCCTCTTCAGACCTATGAGTAGTACTGGCACTAGCCCTCACTGCCCTAGGGGTACGTTACATGTCTGGGTTTCAGATCCTGTCTCGACCCATGTAAAATAATCGTGAGATGAAGGGCTTTTGAAATGACTAGTTTTCTGGTGTCAATTGTTTTCTTCCAAGACTCTCAGTGACATATTCATTTTCAGAATGCCCCCATCTTATAACTAATTATTCATTTATTAAACACTGATTTACTTGCCAGGCACTATATAGGGTACCGCAGATGCAGACATAAATGATACCTGTGCCCTTATGGAGTTTCCATTCTATTGTAGGATGGGAAGTAGGAGAAAAGAAACACATAAGAAAACACATGATATTGGGGGTGATGCCATAGAAAGAAAATCAAGTGTTTGAGAATAAGCATGCGGCGTGAGCTACAATATTTAGAAAAGTCACAGAAAGTATTTCTGGTAAAGTCGAGCTGTTAGGGTAAGCAGTCATGAGATATCTAAGTGGAGAGCAGAGAATCCCCGGGAGAGGGATTACTTCTGGAAAGAGCCCAAGAGCAGGATGTGCTGAGAGTCACTGTGTTCAGAGCACGGTGAGCAAGAGGGACAGACAAGAAGCTGAAGAGGTGGTGGTGGGATGGCGTGGGGGTCACACAGACCCTCCAGCGATGCTGGAAGGACTTCCATTTTCACTCTGATTAGGATGTGGAAGTAAACGAAGTCGCCCAATGGGATGCGAATAAACAAATGTTACAGCTCATTGTTGCTGTTTTTCTGCAGTGCTCTGTGAATAGCCAGTGTCTTGGTTAGGATATCTATTGCCGAGAGAATGATTAAAAGCAACTCGAGGGAGACAGGGTTTGTTTCAGTTTACAACTCTCAGGCCACACTCCATCACTGAGGGAAGTCGGAGCAGGAACCTGGAGGCAGGAACTGAGGCAGTGTTCATCAGGGAGGAGTGTTACTTATTGGCTTACTTCCACGGCTTGCTCAGTCTGCTCTGTTATATATCCCAGGACCACCTGACCAGAGCTGGTACCACCCACAACGGACTAGACTCTCCCACATCTATCACTGATAATGATAATAATAATAATAATAGTAATAATAAATACACCTCAAGCTTTCCCACAGGCCAGTCTGATGGGGACATTTTCTCAGATGAGGTTCCCTTTTCCAAAACGACTCTGGCTTGTGTTAAGCTGACAAAATACTAGCCAGCGCAGTTGTCAAACAATCTACTTTTGACCTACATCCCCAGCCCTTCACTTGTGTTTAGACAGACTGGAAAGCAGGCAAAGGAGTGGGAACGAGTAATAGTGGAAAGGAAGGCTCAGGTGTTCCCTTATGGGAGGCTGTGAGCGGGAACAGCTGTAGCCCGCAAGCAAGAAGGGGGGGCACCCTAAAGGGCTATGCGATCAAAGCTTTTCAGGTTGGCCCAGGATCAGAATTAGGGACAATGAGGACAGCCGTCAGCTCAAGCACTGCCCACCTTGGGTTTCTGCTGTAGGCTTGCTTGGCTTCCTGGTAGCTATAGAGAGTGGATCACAGCTTTTTAACAGGTAGTCTAGTTCTGTCTGTTTTCACCTGCAGTACCTCCAGGTAAATTCATTAGAAGGCATTGGATATCGGTGGTGATGCTGTACTTGGATGGGTTTTATGAACTTAAGTTTTGGCTGGTGCATGATAGACACAAAGGAGGAGGAGCTGAAACGAAGCCCTTGGGGTTAAGACTCTGCAACCATCCAGGCAGCAGATCATAGAGCATGAGGAGAAGGAGAGAACAAGGGTTGATACAGTGTGCATGTGAGATGAATGTATCATAAACAAAGACAAGAGTTTTCTGATGAAGTGGTATGTGAGAGAACCTGAGAAAACCAAGGTGACTTTACAGATGAAGTTGCTGTTTGTATAAGTGGGGAACACTACATGGAGGTCAGATATGGGAAACTTGGAGCTACATTTTGGGCATGCTTAAATTGAGATGTCTTTTAAGTAGCCAAGTGGTTGTTTGGGTATATGATCTTGGATTTCAGTGGAGAGTCAGAATACAGTCAATCCAGAAGGACTGAAGATGAAGACAATGGACCAGGGACTCCGGTTACTGAGAAGTCAGGGAGATAGAAACACTGGAAACCGGAGGCTGAGAAGGACCACGGTGTACTTCTTGTGCTAAGAAAAAGGGAGGGAGCAACTGCTGCAAACCCTGCTGAGGAATCTGAGGGTCAGACTCAAGGGGAAGACACTAGAGCTTGGTTATCTTTACCAGTCTTTTGTACGGAGTACAGGGCTGCAGCCTGAAGGAGAGGCCCACGGGGAAGAGGGTGTTGCCCTAAGCAGCTCTGCTCTAGAGGGGATCCAAGTGGCAACTTGAGAGATGTCTCTGCTCATTTATGTTTAAGACAAATTTTCACAATGGTAAGAATTACAGCTACAACTATGTAGTAAGATTTTACCGAATACAGAATAAATACAGAAAAAAACAGTATAAACGTTATCCCGATTTAGTGCAAAACCACATAAAATGCCAGGGAACATTAAGATAACCTGTGACTCTCTCGGGGATCCCTTTCCATGAACTCATGGGAAGTCACTTGGGGGTCACCGACTGTAGGTCTTCAGGCCATGTTCCCTGTGACCTTTATCTGAAATGCTACTGAGAGCTTGTTATGTGCTAATGTGGGTGTCCCTCTAAATTCATATGTTGGATGTGATGGTGGAGGAGATGGATGGGCCTTTGGGAGGTGAATAGATTTAGCACGGTCATGAATGTGGAGGCCCCATAAGGGATTAATATTCCTATAAAAGCAATGTTGAGCTCTCTCTTCGCCAGCACGCAAGGAATGCTGACTGTCACACTGAGATGCACCCAAAGGGTTATGTTTGTAATTCCGGAGGACTGTTATCAAGAACTGAGTCTACTAGCCCAAGCTTAATCTGTTTGCTTTGTTTTAGCATTGCTGGATATGGATTCAGGGTCTCAAACACACTAAGCCATCCCTCTACCTGCAGCCCTGCTCCTTGAGCTCAGATTCTTAATCCTCCACAACTGTGAGGAACAGATAGACATTATTATCTGTTATATTAAAGTCACCCAATCTAGGATATTTCGTTACAAAATCTGAAGCTGATTAAGCCAAGGTTAGTCACACATAACATTCATTCTATACTGCAAATTTGTCCTGGCCGGTTTTGTTTTCAAGTATGTTGTGAGGGAAGTTGCACGTGTAGGATTTTAATTAAGCCGCCTCTCTAGGATTTAAACCTGGAGGACTTAAGGTTTGGTTCCTTCTGCACCCCATGACCTGTGCACGTTGGATTATACGAGTCAAGACTTCTCCCCAGTGCCTATGGGCTCAAACTGTGAAGAGAAGAAAGCTGGGTGTCCGGACAATGCCCTCAAACCTGGAATTCATCCCTACAGTTGATCTGACAGAGGGTAAATAGGCCCATATCAAGTTCAGGTCTTCTGTTGACCTAACTTTTAACAGAAATATGTAACCTGTAGGAGAAACTATGGAAGGATACCAGAAAGACAATGAGTGATTTCTCGGTTGCCATTTAGGTAAACATGATTTTCAACTTCACTTTACAGATACAGTAGAAGTGTATGCATGGGCTGCCACGAACAAACACAACTTTTAATGAGTTGATTCTTGCATCAGTCTTTTATTGCAGTTAGCTAACACCTACGGAGTCTTACTACTTGCCAAGTCTTATTCTAAACACTCCACATGTATCGACTGGCTTTATCTTTGCAATAACCTTTGAGGTAAGAACCTTTGTGATAGGCATTTTAGCTCTGAGGATATCGCACAGTCACAGAGGTCAAATAGCCTGCTGAAGTTCAGGTGGGGAGGTGCTGATACTGCATTTGAACTCAGACAAGCCATCTCAGAGCCCATGTTCATAACCACAATGGCCGCCCAGGGTCCTACCCAGAAGAAGCCATACAGGTTGAGAAGGGGCACTGCTAACACACAGGAAAAGGAAAAGCCAGCCTGCTGTCAAGAAAAGGAGGTATACAGCACAGCTAAGGTGGAGAAAGGAGGGGGAGGGAGGATAGTAAACATAAGCTAGAAGCACGTACCTAGGCGATTCCTTTAAAGGGTCGAAAATTTTCCTATATATTTTCTATTAATGCATGTATATAATTGCATACATACAAAATCCTAGAAGTGGTAACGTTAGCACACATGCGTACAGACAGAGAGCATGCAAAGACATATATCATAAAAGTGCCCACGTGAAATCCCATTCTCACAACAGGCTGCAACTGTCACAGTGCCTGCAAGGGAAGAGGTGAGGGCTGAGTTATGGGGTTAGTGCGTTCTCAGGACACGAGCTGCCTCCTTGTGAGAGAATTATAAATGACTGAAAAATTCACGCTCATTACTTCTAGCTAGTTTCAGGAGGTTTGTAGAGAAAAAAGTAGGAAGTCTAGGGCCCTTTCGGCTCCTCACACCTCTTTCTTCTCTTTTCTGCTCTTGTGCTGTATTGAATTGTCTTTCTGGCAACAAACATGAGCTATTTTCCCACTTGCTGGCAAATGTGGATACTCCACTTTGAAAGATAAACCCGGATAGAGTTAATGTGTCCTTTCTATCAACATGGCTACATCATAACAAGTACTCTGCTTTGCAACTGCAGTTTTTAATTTTAAGTTTCGACTATGCTGGAACTTAGAAACAAAAACCCAAAAGTGACTTCGGTTCTCCGAAAGGAAGTGGTAGCCACAGTTGAGCGATAATGTTCATCTTGTCCTTTCTCTCCAACACACTGCACAGATGGAAAAAAAAAATACTAAAAACATGGCAGAACAAATTATCTCCTAAAATCTGCCATTATAGATGAAGAGGAAGGGAACTCGGGATGGCTGAGAGCGCTGAGTGCTCCCCGCCTTGAAAGAATCCGGCATGTCTGGAAACAACACAGAAGGCGTTCCGGTCCATGTTCAGGCCACTGCGTGCAGCTGTGTACTGGCCAGCAAGTGTCCTCAGTGCAGAAGTGTCCGAATACTGTCCTTGATGTTTGAGCCCTGACATTTCTCTTACACTTTGCTGTTTTTTCTTCTAAAGTGGACCAAGTTAATGCAGATCAATTTGAACGGGAACTCGGGAAAGGAGCAAACGAAAACAAGAAGCCGAACTCACATGGCATGTGATAAAAGTGCCTTCTGGGAGCCCCACGAGGCAACCAAGAACCTGGCAGAGCCTGGCAACTCTAACTCGCTCCCAACTGAAGACTCTAACTCCGTGATTTTTTTCCCCTATCTATTGGTCAGTGAGCTCTCTGGGACCCAAGGAATGTACTTCCGCACAGCCCCCTAGCCAGTGAGTATTAGAGGCAGTATTTAAGAAGTGAAATTATTGAGACGGACGTGTGTTACATTGTATTTTTTTCCCTCTTAATTCCCTCCTTCTCCCTTGGGTTACCAGCTTTCATCATTTCATGCTACCAGAAAGGAAGTGACATCTCAAGTCAGTTTGTTTTGCACTGGCTGCTCTTGCAGAGGATCTGGGTTCAGTTCTCAGCACCCACATAATGGCTCACAACCATCTGTGACCCCAGTTCCAGGGGATCGGATGCCCTCTTCTGGCTTCCGTGGGTACTGTATGGATGCGATGCACATACATGCACATACATGCAGGCAGGCAAAATACCTATACATATAGAATAAGTAAATAACTCTTTAAATTTTTTTTTAATGGGTTAGATGTTCCTGCTGTGGCTCATACTATTTTTCATATCACATGGCCCTCTATACTATTAGCTGGTAGAGTGTGGTCATGAGATTATAGGACTCACCTCAGGGTTACAGAGCACCTTCACCATCTGACCTGCATCTCCAGCATGGAGCAGAGCTCCTGGCATCTACAGCTGATGCTCCATAAACCTTTGACTATACAGGTATAGCATACAAAAACTAAAACACTCTTGTTTTCTTGTTTGTTTTTGTTTTTAGGACATTTGGGTTTATTCCCCATGCTAAGACATTCCAGGTTTTACACAGAAAATGAACACATATCGAGAAACTAGGAATGACTGTGCTGTTGTAATCGACATGAACAGCTGTGCCACTGCGGCATTGGCAAAACACACTGGCTGAGATGTCGCTTGAGGCATCACTTCCTTTCTGGTAGCGTGGAATGATGAAAGCTGATAACTTTAGGGAGAAGGAGGGAATTAGGATTGAGAAAATACAGTGTAACACACGTCCACCTTAAGACGTTTACTTCTTAAATACTGCCTCTAATACTCACTGGCTAGGGGGCTGTGCGGAAGTACATTCCTTGAGTCCCAGAGAGCTCACTGACAAATGGATACAAAAATCACAGAGTTAGAGTCTTCAGTTGGAAAGGAGTTAGAGTTGCCAAGCTCTTGATGCCTTGTGGGGCTCCCAGAAAGCACTCAACAAAGGGCAGATTGGTGTTATGGCTGCCATTTTACCCTGCCTGTAGGGCAAAATCTGGACTTCTTGGGGATGGGTGAGATAAAGGGGGACAGTAGTAACCTGACATTCCCCCCTCAGACTCCCCTGTCTCCTGGAAATCAATAGGGATGATTTGTGCTCACAGTGTAGCCCAGAGTTGACAGTTGCTGCCGCCGGATGCAATTTCACAATGGCCTCTAGAGCACCCCACCAACTCTGCCAATGCCGGAGAACGTGAAAGAAAACAGATGCACATGTCTGGCTTCCACAGAGATTAAGGGATGCCTTCTTCTCAGTCTTTCCCATCCAGAAAGAAGTTCAACGTGTTATGTTTAAATTCCTTCCCACCTAGAACTGTCCACATCAAAAAGGATAATACTGTGGAATAAACCCCGACAGAGAAGATCAGCAAAGGGGCAGAAACAGTGAGTGGGACTGAAGTCATGTATCCAAATGGCTGTCTTTTCATGGGCACCCCGTGGGCCATGGACATCTGGCAACATGGTGGGTTTAACAGAGAGGTTACTGTCGCTGTTGAGAAGTCTGCCCTTCCTTTATTCTAGTTTTCCTCTCTGAATTACACGCTTCGAGTTACAAGGAAATTGAATTTATTGTTATGTTCAATAGGCATATGAATCTATTAGTCTAGGAGGTTGCTGCTCTCTATGTTCACAGAAGAATGTTCTACTCGTTCTCTACCCTCCCCCATAAATTACTGAATACACCAAAGTCTCCTTTCCATCCTCTACTTCCATGCAGCAAAATGTGTCTACACCAGACCACAGGTTCCTTTGGATGGTTGAAGGGACTATTCAGAGGATAGTCCCTTCCCAAAGGGCAGGGCAGGAACCAGCTGTCAGCACAGCTTGAAGATTTACTGCTCTTGTGTTCATGGCCATCCCCAAATTCTCAGGGGCGTCTGCCACGAAAGACGGCTGCAGCGTGGATGCCACTGAAACATGAGCACTGGACCTGGTCTTGAGGTGTGTGGGGGGTCACTACTGATTGCTGCAGAGGGCCATAGATATGAGCAGACAATGGAGGAACTGGACATTATCCACATCAGCACTGCAGCTGGCTACACATTAAATAAATAAGCAACGAAGGCTGTGTGTTTGCAGGTCAACGTAGATGCTAATGTATGGAGTAAAAAATACACAATTGTTTATAATCCTTGCCAAAATCACAGCTACTCAATTAAAAACTGTAAATGTACAGAGAACTATAATAGCACAGTTATGAATATGAGATCCAGGGCATATGCATGCATATGTTTGCACACGTGCATGTGTGTGTGCATGCGTGTGTGTTTCCTTTGTTTTAAAATTCCATTGCTCAGACAATGCTCAGAGAGAATAAGTTTAAAGTCTTATCCCTTAACCATAGCAATTTTACCGGATAGCAAATAAAATCTCAAAAGCTAGCTTCCAGCTGGTTTAAGCTGGAAGTTTAAATGGAGCAACTTAAATGGATTACAGTTGTCAGGGGATTGTTTAAAGGAGAAAAGTGTTATTATCAAAGTATATTCTCAAAGCTGCAGACTAGAAGAAAGTTTAATTATGAATCCACAGATAAAGCAGATGCAATTAATGTTAAATATTCAACGAAAATTATAAATGTAAGGGAACCTCATATCTGAATGAAAGCAGACGAATTAGTTAAGCCCAAGATGTCAGAAGCCCCTGGTTCTAATCCTGCCTCTTTAATTATGCTGGATCTTTAACACAGGGATTTGCATGTGAGTCCACATTTCATAAACTCAGCAGAGTGTATCCTTGAAGAGCATTTAAGAATGTTCTGACTGACAAAATAAAGCAAGCTGGAAGTTTAAAAGAAAGAAAGTCATGTCTGGCTTCTGACAGCACGTCAATGTTAGAAGTCTCGATGAGGTTTGTGCAAATGCCAGGCCTCAAAAAAGCCATTCCCCCCAACACCCCAACTCAAATACACATCAAGACAAGCCAGGATTGTAGGCAAGGAGTGGAAAAAGGTCGAATTACAGGAACATTAATGTTCATTTTCACAATGTCACCAAGGGCACACACTGGTGTGATGTAATGGTATGATGAACTGATGTCGCAAAAACCGGAGGAGCTACACAGGCTCTAAGACTGGATGGATAGTCACGCCCCTGTGGCTGATGTACTTGAAATGTATCTTCCCTTCATTGCTGTTGTTTCCCTCTTTCCATCAATATAATGGAGAATTCCCAAGAATCTAGAAAATTCTTTGAATAGAAATTCCAAATAGTGACTTTAAACTCCTCTATTAAAAAAAGATGCTTTAGACAGGCGGTGGTGGTCGATCCCAGCACTGGAGAGACAGAGGCAGATGGTTCTCTGAGTTCCAGGATAGATTGGTCTACAGAGTGAGTTCCAGGACGGCCAGGGCTACACAGAGAAACCCTGTCTCAACACCCTACCCCTGCCCCCCCCCCAAAAAAAAGAAAAAGAAAACACAGAAAGAGAGAGAAAGAAAGAGAAAGACGCTTTGTCATAAGAGCCCAACAACAATGAGGTAAGAGAGGGGTCAGTGGCTCTTACCGTCACCAGGGTCGATAATCTCCACCGTAGTCACCGTGGGGAACTCCAGGACTGCCAGCACGGGCTCGGAGAGAACTACCTGGAAGGTCTCCGAGTGTTCATGTTCTCCATCGCTCAGAACCCTAACTCTCCACGAGGCCCGGGTCTGGCCGGGGTTGAACTGCACTTGCTTCTGGGCTTTGCCCTTGAAGTCTTTGTCTTTCTCTGCGGTTCCATCCCTTGTGCCGATGCCTGCAGAGACACAACGCAGTGCATTCCTCCACTGCTGGGCTCTGCTGTTCTTGCTAAATCTCTAGCGGAGACTAAAACAAAACAAAACTACCTTGCCTTGGCGTACTTACGTAAGACTACTTTGAATATATTGGAAAGGTATGAAATGGCAGAACCCATGCCTTCTTAAGCTGAAAAATCCATTTTAAAACAGAGACAAAGTTCAGGTTCCCAGGAAAATGAGAAAGCTCCTAGCCTTCAGAGTCCACCAGTAAAGTCAAAACAAAATGATTGTCGGGTACTTGTTTTGGGAACTGAGAGGTGTCATTTCTGAGTAATGGTGACTCTGACCATGACTGTTAGTGAGTTTCTGATTGGTTAAAAATTATGATAACAACCTTTGTTTATTTTGGCACAAAATGTTTATGCTTCTCAAGCTTAAATAGTTTGTAAAAATTTGAGTCAGGGTCATAGCTCTGAACTTCCATATTGGACTACTTCTATGGCCAGTCCAGGTTTCTTTTTTTTTCCTCTTTTTCTTTTTCCTTTTAATGCTTGAACTCAATCAAATTTTCTTTTCTTTCAACAAGCTATGTGTCAGTATAATTCGATTTAAAGGAACCCACAACAATATCTGAATATACCACAGGCTGGACATCTTAAAATGAGATTGCAAATAAAGGTTTTATTAAAAGCATGTGTCTTGTAGTCCTCAGAAAAACACTAGACAGGTAAGTATTCACATATGCATCTCCTTCAGTAGCAGATAGATCGTGGCTTACTTAACACAAAAGGCAAAGGGCCCAGAGCAGGAGTCCCAGCACTGAGTCAGGTTGAGTTCTACAGATTTCCTATCAGCGCCTGTTCCTAGTACACACAGAGGCCTGTCAACACCCTTGGATCCACTGTAGTCACCGCAGCCCATCCAACAGAACCCTGCTAGCTGGTATCTGCCAGATGCTGCCTGCTTCACTGCAAATCCCTTAATCAGCAATACACTCTTTCCAGGAAATTCAAAGGACAATTAAAGCCAGGAAGTAATTCATATAATGCAGGACATATCCTCCAGTTCCAGCTATGTTTACCACAGGACAGCAAAGTCATTCACCTTCTGAAGCACGGGTTGAAATGCCAAATCCCCATTGTTGCTACTGAAAACACCCAAGTGTTCACTTCAGTTATTAAATAAAGCTACTTCCGCATCTTCTCTTACACGGGAAAACAGTGCAGGGCTGAAGCAAGATGTTTTTGGGCTGAGAAAATGAACATTCACCCCTCAGTCACACAGCTGTAGAATGCAAACCGATTACTACATTAACCACTCTCAGGTTTATGAGACTCTGGTCAAGCGGTTATCAGTGTGGGCCCTGGGACTTTGAAGATTTGGGAGTATCACATTTTCTCTCCTTGCTCGCCTGTAAAATGGGAGCTACAGTGGTACTTTTCTTGTGGGGTGAAGATTTGTAGAGTCCTGGGGACCAGCCCTGACATATGTAGGACTCAGCATGTAATGTCAACCATTTTCATAATGCAGCAATACAGTCAGGGCTCAAGGTCTTCAGGAAACTAGTGAATGAAGGGTTCTGAGGAGAGAGACTGATAAGGCACTGAGTGGGCTTAAGGATGTCTCTCGTTATTCATGTTTAATAACTGGTAGCTATGAGATCCTTGAGATGCAAAGACTGCTGTCAAACATGAACGCACATTTAGTTTATTAGAGGACTATAAGAATTTGTTATATACCACATATCAGCGTGTCTAATTATTGCTAAGAAATGGAGGCAGCTTAGATGGCCACGAAAAGGATGGTGTAGTAAGAAACTGTGGTTCACAGACACAATGGAATTTCATTCGGCCATAAAGAAAAAAAAATCATGACATTTACAGGATAATGTAATGGGTAAAACTGGAAATCCTCATGGTAAGTGAAAGAAGCAAGAATCGGAAGGGAAGCACAAGGGCTTTCTTTTACTGTGAAATCTAGGGATGTGTGTGTGTTTGTGTGTGTGTGTGTATGTGTGTGTGTGTGTGTGTGTGTATCTGTATGTGTATGTATGTGTGTGTGTATGCGTGTGTGTATGTGTGTGCGTATGTATGTGTGTGTGTATGTGTGTGCGTATGTATGTGTGTGTATGTGTGTATGTGGGTGTATGTGTGTATGTGTGTGTATGTATGTGTGTGTATGTGTATGTGTGTGTATGTGTGTGTATGTATGTGTGTGTGTATGTGTGTATGTGGGTGTATGTATGTCTGTGTGTATATGTATGTGTGTGTGTATGTGTGTATGTGTGTATGTGTGCGTGTGCATATGTATATGTGTGTATGTGTATGTGTGTGCATGTATGTGTGCATGTATGTGTGTGTGCGCACATGTGTGCACATATGTATGTGTTTGTGTGTGTATATGTGTGTGTGTGCATGTATGTGTGTGTATGTGTGTGTATGTGTGTGTGTGTGTGTATGTATGTGTGTATGTGTGTGTGTGTGTGTGTATATGTATGTATGTGTGTATGTGTGTGTGTGAGCTGTGGACAGTATAAAGGAGATGAAGAGAGGAGGAGAGGAAGAGATTTTAGGGGAGTGGAGGAAGTGGGAAAAATCGAATTCACGTCACACAATAGCAGAAAAGAGGCCCATTTGCTAATGCATACTACAGTCAGGACTCAAGGTCTTGGGGAAAGGTCAGTAGCGGGCAGTGGAAGAAGATGAGCAAGGACAAAGCATGACGTGCATGTATGAAAATGTCATAGCATAACCCTTTTCTTTATATGTGAACCTCACGAATTCATTTTTTAAAAGCTCGTGATGGTTTAAACAGGAAATGTCCTCATCGGGCTGATGCTTTGAATGTGTGGGTCGCAGCTGGTGGCAGAATGTAAAGGTTGTAGGGCCTGGCTGGCAGAAGAACTAGGGTCAGGCTGTGGAGGTTCTGTCTGCCCCTGGGACTGGCTTAGCTCTTTCTGTTTCCTGAGCAACCAAGATGTGAACTGCACCACTCCTGCTGCTGCTGACACAGCTGGACCACCTCTGGGGTGACCCTTCCTTCCCTAAGTGGCTTCTGTCAGGCATTTTGTCGCAGTAATGCAAACGTGATTTAACACAGGGTCACGAGGTGACATCATCTCTGTGAAAATGTACTTACAAGTTTTGTGCAATTCTTGATTTACTAATTGTACTCAAGAGCTATTCTATCTGCAGCTACAATGCATTCTTAAGTCCGTAAGTGAAAGAAGAGACTGTACTGGATCAGCATCCTCACTGTAGATTTCTGTTAAGTCTGCTTTGCATTCAACTGGACCTCTGGTTCCAAGTCCTGGCATAATTTCAGGGCCATCTTCAACGATGGCAGACAAGGACACAGACAGGGTCTTTCTAATATTCTTCAACTCTACTAAGCAGCTGTGTGAGGTGAGTCAAAGCGAGCTAAAGAGCTCTTGCAGAATTGCTGGGACAGTCACAGTCACAGGAACCCATAATCAGTCCTCACAAGTAAACACATTAGCATTCCGCTGAAGAATAAAAAAATAAAAAAGCAGCAGAGAGAAAAATGTTCAGACTTTTGAAAAGCTTTAAAATACTTTTCAACTGTTAACTTTCCCAATGTCATCCACAGGATAGCTGTGAGCTCAGATCACATAAACTTGCCAAAAATGGGGACACGATGCAGATAGGGAAAACATCGTTGACAGTTGCTGAGGTGTTCTGCTTCTAGCTATGCTCAGTGTAACTTATTCACCGCATTTTCAGGGGCAAAGCACAGCTGAGACTGACCTCTCACTGACGGTAAAGACGGGAGTGTGCAGAGAGCAGAGCACGTGCAGAGACTGAGTCCCTAAAAGGGAAAGTGTATGAGCATCCCCTGTGCTCTAGAGGGCTACACGGAATGTAAACAAGTCTCGTGGAAGGGCAGCAAATGAAGGACCAGAGGCTGCTGCTTGGGCTGCAGGTGGACAGGCCTCTTTCCAAAAGTTAAAAGAGCAACAACCCTATTTTAAAAGTAAAGAACAATTAATAGCCATAATCTAAGCATGTCAGGGAAGAGCAGAGTGTTTAGTAGGGGGAACTCTGTTGAGAGGGACCCAGTGTTTAAGGGTTGACAGGCCAGTGCCATTTCAAAGCAATAATTTCAGAGACAACCCTTTTATTTTTGCCAATATTTTCCTGGCTTCCTATTATGATTAATCATTTCCCTCCAAAAAGCTCTTCTGCATTTATCAATCCTATTCAGTGTGTGGTTCTCAAAATGATATCGTTGCCTGGGGTGCACTGCCACTTTTCATCAATGGACTGAATGTTCAGCATTAACTGCATTTCTGCTTCATACCTTGCCTTATTGTATGATTATATGAAACGAAATGTGGACTTGAATCAATCTGAAGAAAGGTTTTATTCATCTGCTGTGACTCTCTTGGTTTTATTAAATAAGGCAGAAGAAAATGACTAAGATTTAAGGTGTAACATCTTAACAAAGAAAACCCACAGCATAGACCTCTCACGTAACATACCAGTCACAAAGGAACTTCTGGTGAGCCACAGGGCTGTCAAACTCAACATATAGTGAGCTAACACGATGCTTAGTGGCTCACTGAATACATTTTGTGTATTTATTAAAGTAGCCATCATATGTCTTTACACTGCTGTTTCAGATGGCTTGCATCCTGGGGATGAATTAATTCATGTAAGCATATTCTAACCTAGTGACATTTTGGTATTATTTTTTAATGCAGTGATTGCTTCTAATTTTCTGAATATATTTTACACCAGAGGAAAAGGTCACACTTTTGCACCTTGACACAAATCTGTTGATATGGTGTCTTAGTAGTTAAAAGTCAAATATCGACACATCACTAAGATTTTAAACTGGATCGGTGAGCTAAATTAGGGCTGTCGTTTGTTCACTAGAGAAAAATTATAAACACATGTGGAGTGGGAATTGAACTTACTTATAAATGAAGTTTCTCCCAAGTATCCTCTGCGTTTAAGAACGATATCTAGAAATTTGGAATTTTCATTGATCAAGTAATATTCCTTTTCAAAGGAGATCCACGCCCAATTCAGTCGAAAATGCTGGTTGGTTAACCTGTTTCCACCTGGAAAATAAGAATGTAAAACCTTACGTTACTGCTTTCTTAAACGAATGATCTTAAAAACATAAACTATGCAACTTTGAAAAGAATGCTGGATTTAATACATAACTCCGGAGCTAGCCTCTCAGCGACTATCAGACATTCACAGATGATACCATCTTTCAGAAATCCCTCCCTTCTTCAGGATGGGAGGCTGGGAAACAGAAAGAAGCACGTAGTATTCTGAAGCCAAAAAAAAAAAAATCATAAAACAGGGAGAGGGGGTGGATCTGGGAAGAGTAGGGGGATGATCATGGTCAAAATAAGCTTGTATGTATTGTCAGTTATTAAAAATTTATTATTTAAAAAAAATTCTCCACAAGGTGCCGCTGAAGAGCAAGCTTCTCTATGTAGAGGGCAGTGTTCTTAAAACACACACACACACACACACACACACACACACACACACACACACACACACACAAAACTTCACAAATACCTTTTTCTGGTTCACAGAGCAATTGGGTGGAAGGCTTTAATTATAACTACTTAAAGAAAAACAAATATTCCTTCTCCACCCCCTTTCCCACTCGACTCCACTCCATTCCTGAGAGCAAACAGACAGCCCTTTTCATTGGCTTCCCCTCTCCTCCCAGCTCCCCGCCTAAATGGAGCTGGCTGCCTCCAGGGAGAAAATGAACCTTGTTTGTGATCTCTCTAACATGAGAACTACTATGTTGGGTAAATGAAAGGAGAAGTGGTTATCAGCTGATCACTCCACACCAATCCCTCAGCTTCTTTTGATCTGTGAGGTTTATAAACAAAAGCATCACTAATTCCTTTTAAGTCTTTCTGGAAAAGAGTAAGGGGGGAAGCCTAAACAACAAACACAGCTAAAGGCACAGTTTAGATTCCAGTTTCCACTCTTTTGAGTTCACACAAAGAGAGCTACAGGAGAGAAAAGTGAGATAGAGAAATGTCAAGACTCTTGTTGATTGAATGAAAATCTACACAAGGAGAAGCAATCAGGGGAGAAACATATGGTCTGTTTTCTCTAGAATTTTCACTAGTAAAGATTGCAGTGACTTTGAGTTACCAACTCTCACTGTAAACCAAAGGCAAAGCCTCAGGTAGCTGAGACTAGGCAGGAAAATTGGCTCTCACATTGTTTGACATGTAACTTGGCTCCTTGTCCTCAGCCTCTCAGAGAGTTCTTCCACAGTACACATAGGATGCAAAAGGATGCTTTATTAATTGGTTCTGTCAGTTTACCACAAGAGTTTTGTTTCCAAGGAAACCAAAATAGATTTGTAGAGAAGCGTTCGTTGTAATAGTTCCTATCATTGCCCCGGACCTGAAAAACTCGAGGCTTATTCTATTGTATTGCATCAGTCCACTACAAAACCTTTCAGTCACTAACAGTAGATAGAGGGCTGGAGCTGCAACTCCTTGGTGGCATTTTTGCCTGGTGTGTGCAATGTCACGGGTTCAATCCCCAGTACTGCCAAATGGCTGCATGCCCCCCCCCCAAACAATCAGTAAATATAAAATTCTTACTGAAGCATTTAAAACTGGGATGCAGAAGGGACAACATGTGCTGTAGGGGTAGCTACACAAAATGCACTGAACACAGAGGATTATTGTATGCTTCAAGATGATGTGATTACAGACATTTCAGTTTCTTAGTTAATTTCTGGTTTGTCTGTCTGTTATTTGTTTTCTAGTTTGCATTTTGAGACAGAGTCCCACTATATAGTGCAAAGCAGCAGACTTCAAACTTGCGATTCACTTACTGTATTCACTCTCATGAATACAGGTAAACATAATCCTCCACGCTTACTTTTCAAATTAATCTTTTTAGTATTTATTTTAATATTTTATTTGTACAGGTTTTTTTGCACACACACACACACACACACACAGACAAATGTATATCTGGTGCCTGTGGAGGCCAGAAGAGCAAATCAGATCCCCTGGAACTGGAGTTACAGGTAGTTATGAGCCACTATGTGGGTGTTAGGAGCACTGCCAGGATCTGTTGCCATGCCACTGGCCCAAAGGATGAGGACCAATTGCTCACATGAACCAAGGTAAACTTGGGCTCTTATCATGGTGGTTATCTCAGGCACTTTGTTTCAGCAGAGAAAACCTGATCGAACCTATTACATAGTTTATGAATAGCTATTACATAGTTTATGAATAGAAGAAAGAGAGTTTGAAGGTTCTGACACGAAGAAAGAAGAAAGAGATGGAACCACTAGCTAGCTGACTGAGCAGTGCCATCGTATGCACTTGCGTAGGAAGAGATAGATCGAGCCACATCTGACCCCCCACTGTTTTGTGCATGAATTTGGGGTGGGGGGGGTTGCATGCTGCACTGTCTTCTAACACTCTTTACTTTTCTACCCCTCTTAGCAATGTCTATTTTTCCTAATTTGAAAATATTTAGCCAGTTTTACAACTCAGTCCTCTTTCCTGAAATAGGCCAAGAAACAGTGATCTCTTTTAAACACTACACACTGAAGAACATTGGGTGGTGGAGGGCTTTGTTCCTCCCTGATTGAATCAGGACACCCCCAGCAAACCTTAGCACTTGCTAGCCCCCTTATTGGATTAGTTTTACTCTCTAGTACTTTCCAGTCTCACTTCCTGAATAGAGTTATTTATCTGATCATTTTCTGTCTCTTATCTCTGTAACTCCTGATCTCGAGGGCAGGCAGTTGATTTTGCTTATTGTTAGAAAGAAATGACCACTAAATGGAGTAGAACTCCACTCTTGAGTAAAGGACATGCCTCATTTACCGGGTCATAGGAATTTCTAAATAGATGTAACCTGTCGCTTTCAGTGCTGAAACCTTTAATTTAAAAACATCATTTTTAACCACACATCTAAAGTGTCTTTCATGTTGGAATAGGTATCAAATTATTGGTTTATCCACAGCTCTGAATCACGTATGGCCGAACAAGTATTTTCACATGTCCACCCAGCACTTTGAGATTTCATTACAAGAAAACCAGAAACAGTATCAGAACCCTTTGCTTTTGTACATAATGAGATGCCCCAGGTTAATTATCATAATAGTTAGAATTTATTATAAAGCTTGGATTTTTCAGTGGATATTTAACTAGAGAACATGAAGTTACACTGTAAAGAGTCTCTTGTTCAAATATAATTAATAACCACCCAACCTTTCTGAACACCTGAGTCTACTTAGGTCACTCATTGTGGAGGAAGACTCGGTGATTTAAAGGAACTGAGTTTGTTGATCTTTTAACTCCAGTGGTTGAGAGTATGATCATGTAAAATTGCCTGTTTTACCAAAAAACAGTGGGAATCAACCTTTTTTAT